>VXAY01005486.1:404618-430989 GCA_013399855.1 Oxyruncus cristatus
TCAATTGATCAGGGACACACCATCAACTGATCAGGGGCACACCATCGACTGATCATGGGCACACCATCAACTGATCATGGGCACACCATCGATTGATCAGGGGCACACCATCGATTGATCGGGGCACACCATCACCATTGATCGGGGCACACCATTAATTGATCAGGGACACACCATCAATTGATCAGAGGCACACCATCACCATTGATCAGGGGCACACCATTAATTGATCAGGGACACACCACCACCACTGATCAGGGGCACACCATCACCACTGATCAGGGCACACCATCAATTGATCAGGGGCACACTATTGATTGATCAGGGTCAGCATCTCTGTGTGAGCTGCATCGAGCCTTTTGTTCTCTGTCTGTCAAAGGCACTGGGAAGGAGCAGGCAGTGGATGGAGGAGTTGCTAAGTATGTATTGTTATCTCAGAGGTCTCTTTGGTATTTCCATGATGTTTTGTGTGTCTGAGCTGAACGAGGCAGGGGTAGAAGTGAAACCTGAGGAAGAACCACCCTACAAGCTGCCTCTTTGTCTAGTGCCATGGGGTTTGCCTGGGTTGGATCAGCTGGAAAATTGGGGAAGAGGCAGGACCTCAGTGCTGAGAGCCGAGTGCCAGCTGATGCATCACACACACTCCTGAGGATGCTGCCAAGGGAAGGATCCTGAGTGCTCTGCCCTTCATCCTGCCCAACTTACTGCTGCCCTCTGCCCCTTTGGAGGGCAGGAGCAGAGTTTCACCTGTGATGCTCCAGTCGCCTGCAGCGCTGCTGAACAGCTCTCTGGTCATAAATCTGATCCAAAGCTGGGGAGCTTTACGGTAACGGTGTTGTTGTAGCAGTTAATGGTCTAAGGGTATAATTTTATCTATTGATTTGAGTAGCAGTCCCCTGTGCAAAGCTACTGCTGCGAGGTCTTAAATAAATGAATTCAATCCTTCCTCACTCCCAGAGTCCCGGCACCAGGCATTCCAGGAGCTGCTTCTCCCGCTGTGCAGCCTGCAGGTGTGTGGGGGAGAGCCTGGGAGCGTGTGGAATCTGGGCTCTGTCCCTTTGCAGGGAATGGGGGGCCCACTCCAGACACGTCAGGAGTCTTGGGCTGCAGAGGGACTCCTCACAGGGGCAGTGGTAGGACAAGAGGGAATGGCCTAAAGCTGAAGGAGGGCAGGGTTAGATGGGATATTGGGAAGGAATTCTTCCCTGTGAGGGTGGGGAGGCCCTGGCACAGGTTGCCCAGAGAAGCTGTGGCTGCTCCATCCCTGGAGGTGTTGGACGGGGCTTGGAGCAACCTGGGCTAGTGGAAGGTGTCGCTGCCCATGGCAGGTGATCTGGAAAATGATGAGTTTCAGGATCCCTTCCAACCCAAACCATCCCGGGATTCTATGATTTATAAGCATGGATCAATATCTAGGGTGGGATGCAGATTGTCTCAGCTACTTGAATTCCACTGCCTTTGCCATTCCCCTTTAGGTTCCTTACTGGCACTGAAATGGGGTGTGCACCTCAGGAACAGGGCAAAGCTGTTGGGGAAAACTTGTCCTGTAAAAGGCACCTGGAAACAGGCAGAGATGAGGTTTTGTGCTTCACCTTGCCACAGCTGCCTGGCCATCTTTTGGTGCTCCTGTCTCTGTGGGTTTTGGGCTGGTTTATTTTTAATCAGGAGGTGGGGGAACAGGAGTGGCAGGAGGTGCAAGGCTTCTCCCTGGAGATGGCAGCTCTGGTTTCTCATCTCCAAGCTGCTCCAGGCTGAGTTTCCCTGGGAGTGTGTGTATCTGTTGATAGTTTTCCCCTCTCTGCAGAGCTGCTGCAGCCCGGGGGTCTGTTATTTAGTTTTCCTCCCTCCGTGTCCTTGGGGACTCTGCCAGAGAAGCTGCTGGAAGCAGTGTTTGATTAGTGATACCAGTCACACTGTTGACAGAGAATCATGGAATTGTTTGGGTTGGAAAAGACCTCGAAGATCACTGAGTCCAACCATTAACCCAGCACTGCCAGACCACCACTAAAGGACGTGGTGTCCACCAGACCAGAGCCTGGACGTGTAGATCTGGCTCTCTCAGAGCCAGAGTCAGGTGCTGATGATGCTGTAAATGCCCCTGGCACGGACACGATAACATGGTTGTGTGGAAGCCTCCAGCTCTCAAAGTATCTGGAAGCCATTGCTTCCAAGGAAACAGTCCAGACTTTGATGAGGAAAGGGGCAGGAGCGTGACAGCATGTCCCTACCCGAGGCTGGAGTGAAGAAGATCATCTCTTCTGCCGTTTTTGGGGGCAGCCCTGGGGCACAGGCACTGCCTGTGGGGCTGCTTCCTACCCATGGGTGCGAGGAGACACCGGCTCTGTTCCTGCCTGGCCTGGATCTCCAGCCTCCCTCTCCTGGAGGCAGACACAAGCTTTCTGCGGGCAGAGATGGTTTGGAGCTTCCCAGACTGGAGCAATGAAGCAGTACCGAGTTCCTGCCACTTAGAATACCAATTAAAACCGCTGCAGCCTTGTAAGTCCCACCCTGAGACACACGCTGGGCATCGACAAACAGCCAGGCTTGCCATGGAAATGGCTCTGGAGCCAGCAGGAGTAAAACTGCTGTGCAGCTGTGAGCAGAAAGTTGCTGTGGCTGGAGCACTTCCAGCCCAATCCAGGCTCTGGGGTAGCAGCTGAGACTGGGGTGAAGATGAAACCCTCTGGTGTCACAGGCACTGGGGAGTCTGAGCCCTGGGTGTGCTGGGAAAAGGCTTAAATAACTGGTTTTGAAGCTCCAGCTCCCGCCAGGTTTCCCTGTGTGTCACACAACACCATCTCTGCAGCCCCAAGCCGTGAGATGAAGCTCCTCTCTCACAGGAGCGGTGCAAGGCAGCTCTAGTTCACTGCTGTGATGGCAAAATGGGATGAAATTGTGTGTTTCAGGCCAGCAAAATGATCCTGTTCCCATTCCTCAGTGAAGTGGGATCTGACCTGCAAAAACACCACGGTAAAACACCCAGAAACTGTGTTTGAGCTGACTTGGTTTTAAACCTCTCAAAAAATCCTTTCTTATCATAAGGAAATAGGGAAATATTGTTGGGAAATATCTATGTGAATGCTGCAGGTCCTGGTTTTCTTTTTTCTCCCCGAGTTACTTGCTGCATCTGGCCAAACCTGCCACCTGTGTTCACTCAGTGTGATTGAAGCCCATCAGCAGCCTTCAGGTTGAGGCTGATGAAGATGGAAGGAACAGGCACAGCCAAAAACCCGCAGGATTAGGTAGGAATCATGTGTGAGGGGGGAGTGTGTGAGGTGAATTCCCTGGCCCAGGCAGCCAATGTAATGATTATTTAGTACCCAAGGCTGTTACCACAAACCTTCAGAAAGCAAAGAACTTCAGCCACAAACCTTATCAGTTCCCTCCAGTGCAGCACCAGTCTCGGGGCCGGTATCTCCGTGTCCTTTTACACCCAGGATTTGCTCCCATGGGTATTTACTCCTCAATAAATGTATTAACAGAGCTAATCTTAAAGCACATCCAGAGATACAACTTGAGATGGATTTTTTTTTTTTTTTTCCCCCTTTAACAGAGATGAAGCTTTTATACAGACGGAAAAGAGAAGGGAAGTGAAATGTTCAGTGACTAATGATCCCCATCAATATTCATGAAGTCGGCATGCATTCCGAGATTTAAAATAAAGGAAGAAAGAGAGAAAGGCATTGACTGCTTTAGAAGCTAAATGAAATATTTAGGTTGACCTGGAGATAAGTATGCTGGGTCTTGTTGCCATCAGCTTAGACCGGTGTTCAATCCAGGCGCTTTCAAAGCGGGAGTTGCTGATGGATTTTGCTGGAGATGGCATGGCAGGGGAGGACTAGGGTGGGCTCTCAAGGCAGCAGAAGCCTTCAGCCGAGGGTCGTGCTGGGCTTGGTGCTGCAAAAACGGGGGAGGGAAGCGATCCCTGCCCCAGGAACCTGCACCCTGAGGCAGCCAGGGCGGGGCCCTGGAATCGCAGCGAGGGGGGTTGTCCACAGCCAAGGAGCAGCCAGGCTGGCATCAGACATGGGCTGTCCCACGTGAGTTCTAGGTCATACCAGCCTCCAAAGAGCTCCTGTCTTGACCACTCCCTGCAGCAAAGCCGGCCTGCTTGGGAAGGAAATGGCCTCGAGTGGCAGCTCGGAGGGCGCAGTGGGCACTGATGGATGTAAGGGTGGCACAGGACCAAGATGCCTGGTGAGAACCTCCCTTCCTCCAGCTGCAAACATCTGTGGATAGCGGGGGAGCCAATTGGCTGTTGTGGGAGATATCTCTCTATCTACTGTGCTGTTCCTACCTGTTCTCCTTCTTTATCTCCCATCCTGCCTCCGTTTCCCTCCCTGCCCGCAGAAAATCACCCCAGCTGTACCTAACTTGAAGGTGACATTTTAAACACCTCCAAATACATTAAAATGGATGGGTGAACCTTGATCCTTCCCCGTTTCAGTCTCTTGTTAGCTGAGTGGGAGGAGAAGGAAAGGCTCTGCAGAGAAAATACCTGAAGTGTGTTTGTGTCAGGATGTGGCTCTGGACGTGCGGCAGCGACAGTGGAGGACGGAGAGAATATCAGGATCTTAATGACCAGATTTAATAGCAGAAAGGCCTGGAAGAAAGGCTTGCCCCACCTTCTGTGTGTGTGTCCTCTCCTAAATCTTTTTCCTTTCTCCTTCTGCGAGTTGTCCTTGTCTCCCTCCACTTCTGAGGCTGCTCCTTTTCATTTCCGAGCCATCCCTTCCCTCCTCCGAGTGACAGCTGTCCCACCCCTGCCGAGGTCGTTTGCCCTTGAGACCATCTTTGATCTGTGCCCTGATAGAAGGGCCCAGTATTGACTTTGGCTGCGGCTTCATTAAGAGGCACCTCATTTGTCAACTTGTTTGTTCCGACGGTGCTTGGGAGACGCGGGGCCCGCGCCCCCTCCGAGCCGAGCCACGGCAGCGTGCCAGAATTAACTCCCTTCTCCAGGGTTTCCAGCAAGGTCATTGCAGGTGGCCCTGCACGGCTCTCTCCTCCTCATTAATCCATGTCACCGAGGTTTTGAGCGAGGTTGGATCCGTCGGTGCACGGGCGGCAGACCTGCGCGGGCTCCGGGTGCTGCGGGAGGCTGGGGGCAGGTGTGGGAGTTAATGCCAGGGGCTCCCAGATGGAAAGGCACAGAGGTCCTGTCTGCTCACAAGGAGATGAGGTCTTGGATGAGCTCCTGTGGTGAGATCCCTGCAGGTTCTCTGGGATTGTGAGTAATGAAGAAGAATTTCTCTTGTCAGTTGTCATCAGGTAACACATCTGCCAGTGATGGCTTCTGGTTCTAGTCCAGGTGGTCAGATGAGCTTAACTGAACAAGCTTCCCAGGCTTTTCTGCATTCCTGGTGCTTGGTGAATAAAGCACTGACAGGGGTTTGCTTGTAATGTTTGACCTCTCCAGAAATCACCTCCCTGTGCCACACATCCCCTGGGCTGGGACCTCAGGTGGTGGCAGCCACAGCCCAGACTCCATCTGCTGCTCCTCCGAGTATTTTGGGGGAAACAATCTTTCCCTACAATCCCGTGAGGTTACTGAGACTGTAGACATTGGGGTTCTTGGGGTTGTTCAGAGATTTGGAATGAGTTCACACAACAGCCTTGGGAAGCAGACGGGTTCATGGCAATGCAGGAGGATCAGAGAATCAAAGAATGATAGAATGGTTTGGGTTGGAAGGCAACCTAAAGCTCATTTATGTTCCAATCCTTTGTCATGGACAGGGACCCCTCCCACTAGCCCAGGTTGCTCCAACATCCAACCTGGCCTTGGACACTTTCAGGGATGGGGCAGCCACAGCTTCTCTGGGCAACCTGTGCCAGGGCCTCCCCCCCCTCACAGGGAACGATTCCTTCCCAATATCCCATCTCTCCCTGCCCTCTGGCAGTGGGAAGCCATTCCCCCTTGTCCTGTCCCTCCATCCCTTGTCCCCAGTCCCTCTCCAGCTCTCCTGGAGCCCCTTTAGGCCCTGCAAGGGGCTCTCAGTTCTCCCTGGAGCCTTCTCTTCTCCAGGTGAACCCCCCCAGCTCTCCCAGCCTGGCTCCAGAGCAGAGGGGCTCCAGCCCTGGGAGCAGCTCCGTGGCCTCCTCTGGAGTCACTCCAGCAGCTCCACGTCCTTTCAATGATGAGAGCCCCAGAGCTGGAGGCAGAACTGAGGTGGGATCTCAGCAGAGCAGAGCAGAGGGGCAGAATCCCCTACCTCTCCCTGCTGGCCATGCTCAGGCCACAGGGAGGGGCTGTGCTGCTGAGGGCAAACCCTGCCACACGGGGCCTTTCCAGACCTGTCTGACCCTGTGTGGGAAAAGCAGGTGACAACAAAAAGCCAAACTTCACCGGGGTCCAGTTTCCTGCAGACCTTAAGGTCCCACTGTCCCTGTGGGGAAGGGTCCAGTGGTGCTGTTTCTGTGCTCCCAAGAGACGCAGCGGCTTGAGCAGGAGCTGTGGGAGCACCAGCCCAACCAACAGCGCCCACGGGAAGGGCAGCAGCCCAAAAACCAAAGGTGCCAGAGCTGGGTTGTACCACAGGGCATAAAGCTCTTCTGGTGCCGGGTACTTCCACGCTCCTGACAGCACGGAGGGAGCTGAGGGAAAGACGTTCCTGGCTGTTGCTCCGGGCATTTTGCTTCAGCAGGTCCCGAGGTAATAAGGCAGCAGTAATTGTGCAGTTCCACGCGGGCTGGGATGGGACTGGCACTGGAGCCGAGCCGCTCCTGCAGCCGGGGGAGCACGGAGCAAATCCAGGGGGAATGCTGACGGTGGAGGCAGGAATGGCCTAGGGATTAGAGAGCAGGCTGTAAGAGGAGAGACTGGAGGAGGTAAATTTATATAGTCTGGAGGAGGCTCAAGGGGAGACACGACCGGAGTCTATAAATACACACAGCAATAGAAACCAAGGGAGGAAATTATTCAGAAGGAGGGAGGACAAGGAGCAGCGCCTGAAGCAAAGCAAGGGAAGTTTATTCTGGGTCTTGCACGGAAGGGGAACGGCACCCGAGTGGGATGGGGTAGCACCACTGGCAACCCCCTCTGCTGCCACCGCACTGCCGCCTCCCAGAGCCGCTTCTCTCCCCCCTGCCCCAGCCCCGCCGTGTTTCCCAGCAGCCCCACCTCCCTCCTTCCCTGGCCGCCGTTTCACTCGGGCGTCTGGCACCCGGCGGCCCCGGCATGCCTTCGAAGGTTCAGTAAAACAGATTGAGATGCACTTGGGCTTGTGGCTTGACAACTAGTTCCCCTTGGACAGGAACATTTGCCTTCGCTGGGTGACAATGCTTTGAGTCCGTCGCCTCAGGCACTGCGGCTCATTGCTAGTCATCTCTCCAATGAATAATACACAGGCCTGAATATCTGCCTGCATACATCTTCCTTTTCTGTAGGATAATTTAATGTTATCTTTGGGCCTCCTGCTCCTGAGATGAAGAGATTACTTCAAACCTGCAGCTTGCGACCGCAGCCATTGGTTTCAAACGTCATTAAGTTTCATTATAACAAATAAACACTGCAATGACATTTATAAGTTACCAGAGAGCACAGAAACACAAATATGAAGCAGATAAACTGCATTTGATCCAAATAATTACTGCAGGCAATATCGAGCTTAGGCTGAGCTGGCAGGCGGGTGCTGGGTAATTTATAGGAGTCTGTAAGGCTCTGTGTTGCACATTGCTGCTTAAAAATTATGATGATGGTTATGTGTCCCTCTCTAAGCCCTTAAACAGGTTATGTTCCTGCCTCCTTGAAGGCAGGGAGCTTTTCCTCAAGTCAGAAATGGAGGTGGCACAGGCTCAGTGTGTGGCTGTTCCCAGTTTGGGGACTCTCCTACCCTTATTCCTCGGGATTTCTCAGCCTGAGAAGGGACCTGCTTTGAGGTGTGCTCTGCTTTAAGCTGCAGAAGAGCTTTATTTATTTGTTTGTTTATTGATTGATTTTTCCCTAGGGCTTTCCATCCCCACTGTAGATAAGTTTTCAGGAGAGGGGAGAGATTTCCACTCCAAGGGGGTGTAATACTGTACTTACAGAACCATAGAATAAGAGAATATCCTGAGTTAAAAGGGACTTACAAGGGTCATCAAGGCCAACTCCTGATTAATAATAACAAAGTTCCTTTCATTTTGTCTCCTGGCTTTATCTGTTCTCAACCCTGGGCAAGGACTCCTCTACCAGCAAACCAGAGGAAAAAGCATTTTCCCCCAGCTTTCCCCCAAAAATCTGAATTAAAAGGGGGTTTGTGGCTGTGCTGGTTCTGTAAACTCTCACAAAGCTTTGCCTCTGCTCCAGGCTGAGATGCAGCATCTCCTAAAGCCCCCAGTGGAGCTTGTCAGGCGTGGAAAGGTTCCCACGTCCTGCAGGCTCAGCCCAGGAGGGTGGGCAGACACAGCTGAGTTTATTGACGAGCCTCTCTCATTACCTGCTAATTAACTCAGCAGGCTGGAGTGTGCTAATCTTCTCCTGGACCGGGGTTTTGCACAAGGCAGCCATTGACTCTGCAGTGGGCACCATTGAGAAGGAGCTGGTGACAAAACAATCAGCAAAGTCTGAGTTAAATACCTCGGAGTCTCTTCTCCTCCAGCAGGGAAGGGGAGAAGCCACGGGGTCTGTTGGCAGTGACAAGGCACAGCCCCTTCCCTGGGCCTTCTCCCAGGGCTGCACGTGGCTGCTGAACCAGTTTTAGGGTGATAAATGTTGACTGAATTCATGTTTTCTCTCGGGGGTTTTTTGTGGTTCCTGGCTTTATGGGGAAAAACGCAGTTGAAAAGCAGGAGCCAGCCGCTCTAGGCACCGGTGCAGATCTCCTCCATGATGGATAAATGCACTTCCCAGGCGTTTCCCTGGTTCTGTGGGTACTGGAGCAGCCAAGGTTTGAAGAGAGGGCAGCTCTTCCATGATAGAGAAGTACACGGAGTTTTTAAAGCACCTTCCAGGGGTAAGAAGGACGGGCATGTGTGTGAAACTCTTCCTGCTCAGCAAAGATCTGCTCTCTGTCTCTTCACCTCAGCATCTCCAGGCTCCTCCTGCCTTTCCCCCCTGCCGCTTTTTGTGCGTATTGCACGTACTTCACTTCAGGCTGTTCTTTCAGAATGATTTGGCTTAACTCTAAATATGAATCTTGCATGTGTTAAAAAAAAAAAAACCCAACCAAAAAAACCAAAACAAAAAAACAAAAAAAAGGCACGTATTTACAATCATTTCCACTTGCAAAAATCCAAACAAACAATAATCCCAGCAGGAGCCTGCTAATTCTCACTCCATCGTCAGGAGCCGTCTCACCCTGCTTGGGTGAGCAGCGGGAGCTGGAGCAAGTCCTCCCGCCCAGATCAGCTCCAGGATATGACAAAGGAGGCTGTGCCTCCTTTGTCATATCCTGGAGCTGATCTGGGCAGGGGCTCCCCCCACCTTGAAGCCACCCAGTTGATGTTTCGGGCAAGCAGAGGCTTCTCAGCCTTTCAGGGCAATAGTAAGATTTATTCTTGCCTTCTTCTACCTCATCCACGTGGTTTGGTGTCTGTCGTTCAGGGAAAATGAAAACCCAAGTCACTTTGAGAAGTTTAAGTATTATGGAATCCCAAAATGCTTTGGGGTCGGAGGGCACCTTAAAGCTCAGCCCATTCCAACCCCCTGCCGTGGGCAGGGAATGTTGTGTTAAACATCTGCATCTCCTGCTCTGAGCTGCATCTCCAGTCTGATTTCTCTCCGCGCCTCAAAGCCCGCGATAACAGATTTCGAGAGACGAGGATGGAAGCGAAACATGGTGCGACCCTGGGCCAGATCTTTGCTCTAATTTTCCACCCCGTGGGCTGCACAGCTTCCAGTTTGCCTCTCTTCCTGGGAGCAGAGCCAGCCTTTGAAATCTCCAAATCATTTGTGAAATGGATTATTCATCCTTCTCGTTTGCCTGCGGACGAGTGTCCTCCGTGCCCTCTAACTCGAAGATGAGCTGAGATTTAAAGGACACTATTTCAAAGGAGCAGCCCTGATCTGGGAACAAAGGGTGGGCTAAGGGGGTGCACTGGGATTGAATGTAATCCGGGAGGCGGGGGGGGATCACCTGAGAGATTTCAGAAGGTCACAATCCTCACGGATTTTATCTGGGAGACTCTGTGCGGGCAGCGCGGCTGCTGCCCACTAGTTTGAACATCAGCTGTTATTTTTAGAAGGAAAAGTTCCTTTTTCTTCTCTGTGGGTTCGAGTGGGAGGTTTTATGTCCCAGGAGTGTCTGTGCAAGGCTCCTGCAGCTGAGGACCCGCTGACCCCTTTCCCAGTGCCGTTTGGCAGCTACAAATGGTTCTCATCTGAAAAGCAGCTGGAATTGCTGTGGAGAGAGCTGGCTTGGCTGGAATTACTGGAGTGTCCCCTCCTCTGCTCTCCCTCCCTCGGCCCATGGACCTGGCCATGGCGGAGCTGTGCCAGGACACTGCACCTTGACGGGAGAGCAAATGGGAATTTATTATTCAGCGACGAGTTCCTCGGGGAGCGCCGATAACAAAATATTTCTCGGAGTCATTGGCTGCTTTCAGTGGGAGCCAGGCCTTCAGGTGGATCAATACGAGGAAATCTGTTCCCCTCTGCTCAGAGGGCGAAGCATCTCCCGTCTCCACGACTGGTTAGCGCCATGCCAGGGCTCCCAGTCCTCGGGAACAGCTTGTGGTGCCGTCACCCGCGTTTGCAGCAAGAACAAGCATCGCCCCTGTGCCCTGGGCAGCCCTGGCAGGAGGCTCAGAGCTCACAGCTCACCTTGGGGAGGGAACCAGGGCAGCCCAGGCATTGGGACGGGGCTGTGGCCCCTGCCCAGGGTGCAGGGGAGTGCTCACCCCTCTCCCCTCTGCTCACACTTCTCCCCTCTGCCAAAAGAACACAACCAGCTCTGCCTCTTGCTGACCCTTCCATTCCACTGCCACCCCACTGCGACACCTCACCTGCTTCTCCAACCCTCCTGTGCTGGTCCCCGGGGTCAAACGCTGCCTGATCCAGTTTGCTGCCTCTATCTCCAACCCTGCAAAAGTCCTGTGTGCCCCAAAGCAGGTTTTCCAGCTCCGTCAGCTTGTCTAATAGGAGATAATGCTGCTCGCCCCGAGCTCGGCAGTATCCGGGCAGCAGGTACCCATGAGGCTGGGAAAGCAGAGCAGCCTGGAGCCATCCATGGAGCCCAGAGCCATCCATGGAGCCCAGAGCCATCCATGGAGCCCAGAGCCATCCATTGAGCCATCCATGGAGCCCGGAGCCATTCACTGAGCCATCCATGGAGCCCGGAGCCATTCACTGAGCCATCTATGGAGCCATCCATGGAGCCCGGAGCTATCCACTGAGCCTGAATATTCAACGTGATCCAAGCCCATAAGGTCACCTGAATGCTGCCTTTTGGGGACAGCCTATCCTTGGTGCCTGGATGCAGTACATTGGTTTGTTTCCCATCAGTGCAGCTCCCAAGAACAGGCATTTAATCTCCCAAGAGCTAATTCTCCAAGCTGGTGCCGGGAAGAGGTTGCTAATAAATATCCCACGGTAAGGATACTCTTACACCTTTCCCAACTGGCAGCTAATAACAGAGAAGCAGATGACATTTAAGCCCTTTCTGCATGGCTGATCAAACTCCTCACAGTGACTTTGAAAGCAGTGCTGGGATTTCGTGTGGGTATCAAAGCCAGCGGAACACTTGATAGTTCAGATCTCTTGCCTGTGTGACTAATAGACAAAAAGGCCCCTGAAAGGTTTAATATCTTATTCAAAATTTTCCTGTTTCCCGTTTGAAGCTGCTCAGTGGACACAGTGGGATGCTGATGGTTCCTCTCAAAGCAGCGCTAGAAAATATCTGCTGTCACTGCGGGGCGAGCTCAGGTGCAGGCGGGGCTTGCTCGGAGCTGGTCGTGGCTGGCAGGCAACGGGTCACCCAGGGGCCAAGCTGGAGAGCAGAGACCTGTCTTTGCACCTTAAACTCCACCTCTGGCTGTCGGCATCGGAGCCACAGAATCACCTCTAAGATCACCAGGTCTGACTGTTAACCCAGCCCCACCACCACGTTCACCCCCAAACCACGTCCTCAAGTGCCACATCCACGTGTTTTCTGAACACTTCCAGGGATGGGGACTCCACCACTGCCCTGGGTTGCATGTGCTTGGCCACCCTTTCCGTGAAGAAATTTTCCCTAATATCCAGCCTAAACCTCTTCTGGTTTAGGAGGCCATTTCCTCTCATTCCTTGTTCCCTGGGAGCAGAGCCCGACCCACCCCACCCAGCTTCACCCTCCTGTCAGGGAGTTGTAGAGAATTAGAAGGTTCCTTCCAGGAGAGACTAAACCACCTGTAGTTTACCACTTACTGACCAAAGGGAAGCAGGACTCATCCAAAGCTCATCAGGAGAGGGGCCAGAGCCCCACAGAGGGACCTTCTCTCCCCATCTGGGGCTTCCCTGCCCGGTCCCTGGGCACTCCTTTCCCTCTGCTCCGGCTGTGCCCACTAGTTTGTTCCTTCTGGGATTTTTTTAAGCATTTACATACGGTTTGGGGGGGGTTTTGGATTCCAGTTTGAGAGGAAAGCCTCCTTTTCTCCAGGCTGAGCCCCCCCAGCTCCCTCAGCTGCTCCTCATCAGACTTGTGCTCCAGCCCCTTTCCCGGCTCTGCCACCCTTCTTCTCACTGCTTTTCCTGGGGTGATCCCTTGTCCCAGGATCACTTTGGCTCTGGTTTCACCTCAGTGCAGCCCATGTTTTCCCCTCCAAGATGGGTGGGGGGCTGGAGTTGGTGAGCACTGCCCGGCTGTGTGTGGTGGGTGCTTCCAGGGGAACATCCCTCCCGTCTCCCTCGATGTTTGTGGGTGAGCAAGGCACAAGCTCAGCTCCCTGCCTTGCACTGGGAGCAGCGACACACCCAGTGCTGGGCAGTGGGAGACTTGTGCTCACCAGTTCCATACACCTGAGTCATCCCTTGACTGAAGGGGCTGTGCTTTTGTTTCTTTTAAAGTTGAATAATTCAGCAGCATCCAGTGCACCAGAGCCACGTGAGCTGGACTTACGTAGTCACACTAAAAAAGGCCAAACTGGCATTTTTGTTCAAACAGATTTTTTCCTTTTTGATTTTTTTTTTTTCCCCTCCCCAAGGACACGAAATAAAATAATGGAAGGCTTATGCAAGGGCTGAACTCAAGCTACCTTTCTTATTTCTGCCATGGAGATAAAAGGAAGTACAGGACATGGCTCTGGCCATCACCTGCAAGGGACTCTCCCGTGGGGATGCTGCTCCACATCTCCTCACTGGGATTCATCTGCTCCTGTCCGGGCAGCCACGGGTCTTTCGCTTCTCTGATGATGCAAGAAAAGCTTGGCCGTGGAAATCCTTGCCCCTGGGGACACGTGGCTGTCCCTTTCCTTCCTGCCCCAGGGGCTCTGTGCTTGGCCAGTCCACGGGCACAACCTCAACATGGGTCTGGGGGTCGTGTCCCACCGGGGAGGTCACTGGGAAGCAGGAGGGTGGGCGCTGAGCAGCTCCGGCGCCCGCACGGCTCTTCCCTGTGCTTCCCCGTGACTGACGCTGGAGGAGAGCTTTGTAAATAATGTAATGCTTTTGTCTGCTTGCTTTTCCCAGCCGCCTAAAAATCAATGCGGGCGCGTGTTCTCCAGCACGAGGGGCCTTGTGCGGGAGCTCGGTGTCCTTGGCTCCGAGGAGAGGCCCCAGATGAGCGCCGAGAACCGGCCCCTCTGTCACGGGGCCGACGGCAGAAGCTGCAGGAGTGGTGGTGCAGAGCCAAGCGCTTGTCTGCTGGGAAAGGATGGGCACGGAGCCACCCCTTCCCACTGCTCTCCATGGTCAAGATGGTGGCTCCACCTCCAGGCGTCCTGCCGTGAGAAACCGTGGCTGGTGTGCCACGATTTCCATCGGGCGCTGGACGGTGGGATCTGCTTGGCCTGAAGAGGGACCCTCCTGGGATAGCGTGTAGGATTAGGGTATCACACAGCAGCCCCTTGATGATCCTGCTACCACATGTTCCAAGTCACTGAGCTCCTCCCATGGAGGGACAAGGAGAATGTCCCCCCACTCCGAATCACCGGGCCTTTCATCTCTGAACGGCAATATTTTGACAAGGAGCTTCTCAGTCCTCCTTCGCTGCTTCTCCCCTCAACAAAAAGGACTAATTCTTTTCGGAACACAATGGAAACTCAAAGCTCCACTTACATAAAAGCAGCCACAGTGTCTCCATTTCTAATGAGTCATTGTTCCCTCGGTGAGTCCCTCGCTTCTTCCTACAACACTCGCTCCTCTCGGGTAATGAAAGTTTAACTCTCAGCTGCTCCCGGTTGCCTCTTCTCTTCTTGCAGCGAGTTGTCTGCACTCAGGCTGGTCTGGGCACAGAGGATGCAGCTGAAATAATTCAGGCAGGAACTCATGCAAATGGATTTCAGTCTTCAGAGAGCTTAAAAAGCCAGTCACCAGCTTGGGCTTCGGCGATGGAAGGAGCTTCAAGGTCCTGCTGCAGCACAGACCTTGGCAGCGCCGCCATGGAGGGGCCTCCCTCCATTTCCTGGGGTGTAAAATGGGATTTTCGGACCTTCTCCCCATCCTTGGGTGTGGGGACTTCTCTGAAAAGGAATGTCATGGCACTGGCCATGTCATTTCCCTTGGAAGGCACACACATAGCAGAGTCTCAGCCTTTGTTTGAAAGAACAAGGCAACACTACAGAGAAAGGCTGAAAAACAGGAACCACAGGTGCAAAATCCATTAAGGAAATACAAAGAGTTCTAAACTAGTTCTGTCTTTTTCCCTCTTTTTTTCCCCCTTCAGCTTTTCTGAAATGCTTGTGACTTCACAAGGATCCTGCCTGGAATTTTTGAACACAGGGTTAGCGTCCTTGCCTGCTCACTGTTCGCTGTGGAGCCTTTATTCTTACGTTTCGTTCCTGCTGTTTAAGATTTCAATGGCCAGAAGTGCCCCCTGGTTTTGTTTTAGAGGCTCCCTGCAGGAAGGCAGAAGCTCACAGGGCCAGCAAGGGGGTCACCCTGGTACCTGGCAGCGTTAACAGATCCTCGGGGGGCAAAGCAAAGCCAGTAACCAGGAGGAGATGAGGAGGCTCAGAGATCAAGAGCCTCTCGTGCCTCCTCTGACACCAAACGCTCACCTACAATAGCAGGTGAGCTGTGGTGACAACCTGCTTTCAGCAGCAGGGCAGCTCCGGAGTGCAGACAGGACTCTGGTGTCACACTGGAATGCGGCCAGGAGGCCTGGTTAGCATCTCATTTACATATCCATTTGCTTTTAAAAACAAACCAAAAAAACATCAACAACGAATTCAGACTCCTAATATTTGCTTCTGCCCGGCGGGTCTCCGTGCTGGGTGAGCAGCAGGTGCTCACGAGGAGGCTGCAGGGGCAGAGCTGGTGCCGAGCGAGTCCCAGCGATGTTCCCAGGAAGCCTGGCATCGGCTGGCTCGTTTCTTTGACAACCTCCCAAGTCTTAACACCTGAGGAAAAACGGGGTGTGGAAGTAAAACGGGGCTACAGTTGGTATTTGGGTGGACTTGTCCGTGTTGCTGCGGGTCGGGGGAGTGCTTCCCAGATCCAGATCCGGGGTTTCCTTTGTGCAGCAGGAGGTGAGGAGGAGATGGGAGATGGCTGATGGCTGGTCTGGGTGCCTTGACTGGACTCTTGGGTGGGCTCATGTGGTCAGCTGTGTGCAGGCTGGGGCTCCTCAGCACAGGAAGGACCTGGAGCTGCTGGAGTGACTCCAGAGGAGGCCATGGAGATGCTCCAAGGGCTGGAGCCCCTCTCCTCAGGAGCCAGGCTGGGAGAGCTGGGGGGGTTCACCTGGAGAAGAGAAGGTTCTTAGACACTGTAAGGGGCACCTGAGAGCCCCTTGCAGGGCCTAAAGGGGCTCCAGGAGAGCTGGAGAGGGACTAGGAACAAGGGATAGAGGGACAGGACACAGGGAATGGCTTCCCACTGCCAGAGGGCAGGGTTAGGTGGGATATTGGGGAGGAATTCCTCACTGTGAGGGTGGAGAGGCCCTGGCAGAGGTTGCCCAGAGAAGCTGTGGCTGCCCCTGGATCCCTGGAAGTGTCCAAGGCCAGGGTGGACAGGGTTTGGGGCAACCTGGGACAGTGGAAGGTGTTCCTGCCCATGGCAGGGCGTGGAACTGGATGATCTTTAAGCTCCTTTCCAGTCCACACCATTCTGGGATTCTGTGATGAACTCCAGTCTCTGCAGGGATTTGGATTAACCAGAACAGGATTTTTTTGCTGAAACCCTGTTTCCTGGAAAGGGAGAGAACAGGAAACTCCTGGTTGCCCAACAGGTTGGAGTCAAACCACCTGCTTTGAAATCAAAGCACCATTTTGTAATAACCTTGTAAACATTCACAGGAAAAATACCCAATTGACGTTTTTCAGCCCATTTTCCTGTAGCTGAAACCGCTCAACCTGCATTTGTAAATCACCCTCTCCCAATCTCCCCATTTTCAGTTATTTTCTGTCAAGTATCTTATCTCCCTTAAAACTTTTCTGCAAATTACTTGTTCCTTTGACATTAAGACATAAGCTGTAACGTGGAGGGCGTCTCTGATCTTCCAAACCCAGTTAAACCCAGTAATCAGACTTTAAGCTGATTTGAAAGCGAGTTGAGCTCTGCCTTCAGTACTTTTTCCTTTTTTTTTCATCTGTGATTTAGGGAGAGATGATCCTGCCGTGGAGCAGGGACTGGGCCAGGTAATGCTCTTAAGGTCCTTACACCCATCTCTCCTCTCCTGTGGCTGAGTCTGAGCTGTTTGTAGCTGAAAGGGAGCCTTGGACGAATAAAAAATGGGCTTAAGTGACAATTTTTCACGTTGAACAAACAGGGGGAAAGGAAAGGACATGACCATCAGTTCATCTTTATAACAAATCAAGAAATAAAAAAGAAAGGGGAAAAAAAAAAAAACAACCCCGAAACACAAAACCTAAAAAGGGCTTCATTTCCAACAGCAATTACCAAATGAAGCCTCTGCTTAATGGGCGTTTGCAGAGGGCACGGACACCACTTTGTGCCCCTGCGTTCTCAGCAGGGCTCGTGCAGCTCCCACCCGGAGAATTCTGGCTGACAAAACGATCTGTTTGGGTTATTGCTGCATTCCTGAGCCGTCCCTGCTCGCCCGGCTTCGCCTTGGGAATTGTCAGGATTACAGAGCGAGCCGTGAAAACCCAGTTAGCGGGTGGAAAATATATATTAAAAAAAAGAAACCAAACCAAAACCCAAACACAACAACAAAGCAGCAGAGAAAAATGCTCACTTTTTCTGCTTGCATTCCGAGTTTTCTCTCTCGTTGCACTTTTCCCTGTTACCCTAAGTGCTTGTCCTTTATGAGTCCGAATAAAACCCAGAACTGATTCCTATTCCCTTTGAAATCAAGTATTTAAATCTTAATTCAGCACGAGGGTTTGTGCTGGCATCAGAGACCGCCATGACTCCCAACGAGTCTCTCCCAGCAGAAAGAGCTGGAACCTCCTCTGGAATTAACCTGCCCTGTTGTGGATGCAGCACCTCACTGAGAGCCACCACCGTGGCCTCCTGGAGCATCTGTGGTGGAAACCAGAGTTCCTTGAAGACATGTGGGTGCTGGGAGACCTGGGATCTCTGAAATTCCCAGGAATACAGTGCTCAAGGTGCACCTGGAGATGTGTAAAAATTTCAGCGGGGCTTTGGGACTCAGTGTGTGTCAAGCAGTTGGAGTTTGGAAAGGGCAGCTCTGCTCTTCCCCCTGCACCTTGGGCTGGCTGGGAGGGAGCCGAAGCTGCGCTAAATTAAACTGAAATATGAGCGTTCACGCGGGGGCACACGTTGGTTCAACAGCACAAGGAGGAAAATGAGCTTGGGAGCTCTGCCCTGCACAAAAGGCCCAGCAGCTCATCTGGAAACAAGCTGAGTTGCGAGAACTTGTGTCACACCTACCCTTGGTTTCAGATTAATCATCAGTCGGTGATTAAACGGAGTCAATGGAAATTAGGATTGAATTGATTTGGGGTGGATCACGTGGAGGCTGTCCTGCTTTAACAAATTGGTTTTAAAGAAGAACTTTTCCTTCGGCCCTGTGCAGTTCTGCGTGTTGAACTGACAGCATGGGGGTGAGGGCTCTGAATTCCTGCCTGGTGCGGGGGATAATTCCCACCCAGAGAGGCTCCTGGTCATTAAAATCCCACAGGTATGACAGCAAGGAGCAATCCAGCCATCCTGCCTTTCTCCCAACTCCTCTCTTTCTCAGATCTCTCCTGGACCCAGAGTGAGAGCCACACTTTAAGTGGTGGCAAAGCAGTTGAGGTGCTCTGCAAACAGCCCAGACACAGAACTGTGCTCACAGGGAACCCAGATACCGGCAGGTCCGCCTGAAATGGCTTCACATTTAGGACCTTCCAGCGTTAGACGGTGATGCTGTGGACAGTGTGGGATTTTGGGGTTGTCCTGTGCAGGGCCAGGAGTTGGACTTGATGACCTTTGTGTGTCCCTTCCAACTCAGGAGGTTCTCTGATTCCACATGGGACTCAGTCGAAGGCTGGACTTGATAATCTTGGAGGTCTTTTCCATTCTTAATGGTTCTTGTTCTCCATGTGCTGGCTTGTAGCAAAAGCAATCATCTAAGATATCCCTGATGTGTATTCGGGACAGAGCTGCTTTGTCAGTGGTTTTTCTTGCTTTCACTGTTTTCTTTACAAGCTCAGATGAGGTCTGAGAGAGGGGAGTGAACTGGCACCGTGGAACCACATGGAGATGTCCTGTGTGGGCATCCCAGAGTCCCACCTTACTAGAGGGAAAAAACATTATGGAAAGAAAAAAAATACCAGGATGAAACGCTCTGAATCCCTGGAAGTGTCCCAGGTCAAGTTGGAGCAACCTGGGATAGTGGAAGGTGTCCCTGCACCTGGCAGAGGGTTGGAACAAGATCAGTTTTAAGGTCCCTTCCAACCAAAACCATTCTGGGATTCTCTGATTCTGTGAATGATTTTCAATCATGGCAAAGCCAAGGGATGATGATGTATTTAAGAGAGTGAAAATAAGACATTTTGCTGAGCAGGCCCTGCTGTGGGAGAGGTTACACTGACTCCAGTGCTTCCCGTGGAAAAGGAGAAGTTCCATCCCACACCTGAGGTGTGAGACATCTCACCACGGCAGGAGATGACCTGGGGGCTGTGAATCGTTACTGCAGCATTTAGGGTGGGGAAGGATGTGAAGAGGGGTGATTAACCCCCACTTTTGGAACACTGAGGTGGGAGGTGACAGGCTTGGCTTGCCAGGGTCAAACAGTTTGCAAATTTAATGAAGCTTTGGCAAAACCAGAGCTGGTCCTTCCTGTCCTCTCCAGACGTGTGTGAAGCTCCCAGCAAGTACCAGTAGGTCACACTCTGGGAGGAGAGGGAACAGCAGCACTCGGTTGTTTTCCTGCGTGTTTTATAGCCCGTCATTAACTGCACACCCTGATTTAGCAGAGAGCACATGAGGGGGGAGCAGAAGTCAGAAGCAGAGGACCAGCGTGCTCTTTTATTATGTGTAATACAAAATATTGCTGCTTCTGGACGTCCTGCTGCTCCTCTGCCTGTGATCATGGTGGATAAAACACTACCACCACAATTTGGGATAAGGTACTTCGAGGAAATGCCTGGTGCCTCTGGGCTGTAATGGTTGTTTTTTACAAAGGGAGGAAAACCATTGCAAATGGTTGTCGGAGCGTGTGACAGGGGAAATAAGGGCTGTGTCCAGCTCTGGGAACATAAGAAGGATGTGGAGCCGTTGGAGCAAGTCCAGAGGAGGCCACGGAGCTGCTTCAAGGGCTGGAGCCCCTCTGCTCTGGAGCCAGGCTGGGAGAGCTGGGGGGGTTCACCTGGAGAAGAGAAGGCTCCAGGGAGAGCTGAGAGCTCCTTGCAGGGCCTAAAGGGGCTCCAGGAGAGCTGGAGAGGGACTGGGGACAAGGGATGGAGGGACAGGACACAGGGAATGGCTTCCCACTGCCAGAGGGCAGGGAGAGATGGGATATTGGGAAGGAATCGTTCCCTGTGAGGGTGGGGAGGCCCTGGCAGAGGTTGCCCAGAGAAGCTGTGGCTGCCCCTGGATCCCTGGAAGTGTCCAAGGCCAGGTTGGACGGGGCTTGGAGCAACCTGGGCTAGTGGGAGGTGTCCCTGCCCGTGGCAGGAGGGGGTGGGATAAGACAAGCTTTGAGGTCTCTTCCCACACAATCCATCCTCTGGAGCAATCACGTAATTAATCAATCACGTTATTAAGAGCTGCAGAGCTCAGCCTCCGGTTTGTGCCGCGCCAGGAGCACCTTGGGCTGTTGCACCCCAGGAGCTGCACCGTGTTTGCAAAGTGCTGGAGCACTGACAGCTGCTCTTCCTCTCTCCTTCCCCTCCCCAGGCCAAGCGTCCTCGTTCACGCAGCAGCCCCAGGACCAGGTGGTGATCGCTGGGCAGCCCGTGACCCTGCTCTGTGCTATCCCCGAGTACAATGGCATCGTGCTCTGGATCAAGGACGGGCTGGCCCTTGGAGTCGGACGGGACCTCTCAAGTAAGTCGGGACACCGCCCTGCCCAAGCAAGGAAAGCAGGAGCTCTCCCTCCCCAACAGCGCAGGCACAGCCACAACATTTCTTTTGGGAGTAATGTTTTCATTCTAACTACAAAAACCTTCCAGCCCAGCCCAAATGAAACCTGGGACAAAACCCCTTGAAACTTGGAATAAGCCAGAACTTTTTCCACGCTGGTTTGAAACAAAACCGTTGATTCCCGCAGGTGTCACCTGACCCTTTGGAAAGCCCTGCTTCCATTTCCTCGACTTTTGGAAACAAATGCCACGTTTCCAAAATGAGGGATGAAATGTTTTGTAAATGTTGAAAGTGCCTGTTTTGATATTCTCGAAAACAAAAAGAATCATAGAATATCCTGAGCTGGAAGGGACTCACAGCTCTCTGTTTGCTTTGGATAAATGTCTTCCTTGCAGCCCACAAGTACTTGTGGCTTCCTTAAGCTCCAGTTTTGTCAAATTAAAGTTTGGTAACCAAATTCCTCAGAATTCTCATTATTTAATCCCTGCATTCGGATTGAGGGTTAGTTGCAGCTGGTGAAGACTGGTGCAATCCTGGGGAAGTCATACAGGTTTATTCTATGTATTTTGCTGGAAAACACTGATTTGTGAGTGAAATATTTCACGTGAATAAGGGAGAGTGTATGCTGGGAGCCATTCAGGACCTGCAGCCTTGTCCCCCCGAGTGCTGCAGAGGGTGGACACGTGTGACATCACCTCTGCTCGGCCTCTGGGACATCTGGGAGACTTGTCCCCAAGCCAAGCAGCAGCGTTCAGGAACCAGGGGAAGCTCTGCAATTTCTGGTCTCCAGGGACCCCTAAAGTGCAATGCCTGCTTCTTCTTTCCCCTCTCTTTTTTATTAATACATATAATTGCTCATTTACAGCCTCGCCCGAGTGAGCAGCCCCCTCCTTGCCTGTTTTTCAAAGTCCCAGCTTTCACATCTATTAGAGAGCTGAGCTTCCCATGCAAGACCTTGCAGCTCGACTGGGTAACAACAGCTCCAGTGGAGTGGGGAGCTGATGGGAATGACTTCCACAATTAACAGAGCTGGGGCTGCTGGAAGCCAGAGGAGCTGCCAGCTCGTGTGATGCCAGCTCAGCCAGTGTCTAATTAGCGAAATACAAACAAACCCATCACTTCTATTTCTCGCGGTTCAGGAGAGCAAATCCTGCTGTTGATAACTTGAGAAACAACAAGACCCCGAGCGTGTGCCAGGCTGGCTGTGTCACACGGGGTGTGCCAGGCTGGCTGTGTCACATGGGGTGTGCCAGGCTGAGGGCAGCCCTCCTGCCCTGGTGCTTCTCGTGTGCCCAGCCGGGCTGAGCAGGGCTGTCTGTGCCCCCAGACCCAGCTCTGAGCAGACCTAATCAGGGCATTATTCCAGGCTTTCACCACAGCTGATTTCAGGAGCTGAGGAAATCCCGTGACAGGTCTCTGGCACAGGAGCCAGAGGTGGTGGGTTCCCCCATGGAAGGGCTCATCCTTTTTTCCTTGCCCAGGGAGGCATTATTCAAGGCCAGGTTGGATAAATCCTTGAGTAACCTGGTCTGGTGGGAGGTGTCCCTGCCCATAGGAGGGTTGGGACTAGATGATCTTCAAGGTCTATTCCAACCCTTAACATTCTGTGAAACATTCCACGTTTCCTGGGGATTTCACTTAACGCTCCTTCACCAGCCCTCCTTTTTTGAAGCTGTAGGGCGAAATGTGCCGTCTCCTTCCCAGATTTGGAAGGGTTCTTTCTCTCTCTCTTGGGGCTGGCTGCCAAGGAGGGGAGGAAGCTGCCTGGCTCCTGGGAGTGTCTGGGGGGTGCTGGGGCTCTGGGTCTGTGCTCCGCACTCTCCATCCTCGGGCTCCTGACTGGTGCGCTGTGCCCGGCAGGTTATCCGCGCTACCTGGTCGTAGGAGACCATCTGTCGGGGCAGCACCACTTGAAAATCCTGAGGGCTGACCTGCAGGATGACGCCGTGTACGAGTGCCAGGCCATCCAGGCCGCCATCCGATCCAGACCTGCCCGGCTGACCGTCCTGGGTGAGTGTCCCCGTCACTCCGGGGGGGGATGTTTGTCCTCGTGGCCGCAATCAAATTCCTTTTGGACAGAAGGTGTTGTTGCTCAATCAAGAGGAAATGGAAGGAAATTCACGGAAATTAATCCACGGCGAGAGCAGTGGGGGCGCAGCTCGATCCTGAGAACGGGAGCAAGGGAAGCTGTTTAGGGAGTCAGGCACTTCAGGGATGGAGCACAGCAATTCTGGGCTGAGGCACCAAGTGTTTGGCACTTGTGCTCTATGAATTTACTCGCCAACTGGAGAGTGTATGTCCATAAATTTAAGGATATGTAGAGTGTCAGTGTCATCATTAAGATGTCCTTCCTGCAGCACTGCTCTGCAGCAGGAGCAGGATGAATGCACCGCTTGAGGAAAGGCTGGTTCCACACTACTGCAGCATTTTCATACTATCTTCATGTTAATATTTGATCATCCTGCATTTCTCAGTAATGAATCCTTGCCATGAGCAGCACCAGGAGGGTGTTGCACGGGATTGCAAACTACGAGCGGCTCCCAAAATCTGGTAAAGACTCTTTATGGGTGGGAGATGAGAGAGGAGCTCTGGCAAACCTGGAGGGCCCTGTTGGCAGCTGGAACAGGGGGCTCTCCTCCCAGGAGTGCTGGGAAAAGGCTGCGTCAGCGAGGCTTCCCGGAATGCACGAGCCTTCCGAGAAGTTAATGAAAATGGTATTTTTCTCGAAAAGCTTGGACAAAACCCAGCCTGTGCTGCTGCTCCCAGATCCATCCTGATTATTCAACTCCCAAAGTTGAAACCGTTTGCGTACTGAAGTTTGTTTAAATTGAAGTTTGGATTTGGGGTTGGGTTTTTTTTTGTTGTTGGTTTGTTTGTTTTTTCCCCCCTGGTTAATTTCCAAGAGAAAAAGTAAAAGCTTTTAAAAAGATCCAAACCAAGACTTCCAGCGCTTTTACTCAGATCAGCGCTAATTAGTTTTAAGCGGCCAAAAAAAAAAAAAAGTGAATTAAGGTACTGGTTGCGGTTGAAGGTTCACCTCACCAGAGTCTGCACCTCCCCACGGAAACAAGTTCTAATTTCGGGGGTGCGATTTCCCCTGTGTTTGTTGTTCTCTCTCCACAACCCCTCCAAAATTACACGGCTGCCACCCCTTCCTTCCCTGAGCCCCACGATTTTCCTCTGGTCCATCCTTCTGGCTCAGTCGACCCCTGGCAGCAGCTCCGAGCTCTGCCACGTGCCCATACATGAAAGAACCCTGGGAATGAACAGGGAGAGCCGGAATGCTGCCTTGCTCTCCCACAGCCCCTCCTTCGCCCGGGCTCCCTCCTTCTGTTGTGGAAAGCAGGAGACGTTGCCGGAGCCCAGACAAAAGAAATAATGTTATTTAATTAGAGCTAAAGATTTCGAAACTAATTTAGTCCCAGGGCGTACGTCAGAGCCGCCGCGAAGCGTTGATTGAGCAGAGAGATGTTTTTATGGATCAAAAGGAAATCGTTATTATCTTTGGGGTTATGGAATGTGTTGAATAGATGGTAGTTAATGTTTATGTGGATATACATGGTAGTTGCTAATTGGTACATTTACCTAAGATGTTCAGCAGTCTTAGATTTGCAGAGTGTTTTCCGTTCAAGGAAATTAAAGTTACAGCATGTTCAACTCAGGCTGAACTGGTGAGAAAATGGGGGGTTTGGAACCCACTGGTAGCTCATCTTTCACTTTAGGTTGCATTTATGCAGATGTTCTGGGGGAAAAAGAAGCAGCCACGGCCCCAAGGCTGCCAGAGTTCCAGGAGTGTTTGCACAATTCTCTGGCTCCGGGTGGGATTGTTGGGGTGTCCTGTGCAGGGCCAGGAGCTGGACATGGTGATCCTTGTGGGCCCCTTCCAGCTTGGGCAATTCTGTGATTCTGTGAAATTTAGGGGGGCCGGGAGGTGGTTGGTGACCAGCAGCTCCCCCTGTGCCACCTTTGGGGTGGGGTGTGGTGTGTCCTGCAGCGAGGGCAGGGCGGGGGGCTCTGTGCTCTGTGTTTATCCACCCCAATGGAGGGGGTAGAAATGGCCCGTGAGGGGCAGATGCCTCAACACCCCGTGCTTTGGGAGCCAATCCTGGCTGTGGCAGCCGGTGGAATGCGCAGCCTGTCAGGCTGAACCCTCTGCCTGCCGGGTTTGCACAGAGGAAGGGAGGGGCATTTTCAGCGGTTCCAGATGTGCAGTGCCACCAGATGTGCAGGCATCTCTCCTCTTAGGAGCTGGTGCACGAGCCTATTTAGTTGTGAGCCAAGCAGCTGCTCCAGAGGGGTTGGATCTCCCAGGTCTCCTCTCGCCGGGTTGGGAGGGGATGTGACCAGGCTGCCTGCACTGCCTCACTTCAAGATGCTTGTAGGGTGTTCCTTCATCCCAGTGTGCCCAGTTCCACCTGAGACTGCAGACATCACCTGGGCATCCCTGGATCTGGGACCAGGGATTTGTCACAGACAGGGCAGAGCTGGGAGGGGCTGGTGACTGGGAGCCTGACGTCTGCTGCTGGTTTGCCAATGACTCGAGGGGCTCATCAGCCAGTTGGGTGTTGGAGGCAGTTCTGGGGAGCCCCATCCCGCTCTATCACCCCCAGCCTTGTCTCTGGAAAATACCTTGCCTGGGTTTTTTCGCATGGGTTGGTGCTGCCTTGTCGGTTCCTGCCAGCTTTTCCACTTCCTTGGTATCAAGAAATCCCCTAATGCCTCCCAATCCAAGCTCCAACTGCTGTCACTCATGTCTGACAACAGCTTTATGGGGCTGATGTCTCCTAATTCCCTGCTCAGATGCAGAGCTACACCATATTTTAATTAAATATTTAAGGCTTTGTCACATTGTTTTCAAATCTACATGGTTAAATGTAGTGGAACAGATCATTCCATAGCCTTGGAAGTCCAAGCATTCAAACAGACGAGCCTATTAGTGTCATCAGCATCAGGGAAAATCTTTTCTTTGCGGAGTCTCAGCGACACAAATATTGCTTGGCAAGGTGGCTACAACCCATCCCAAAGGCTCCCCTTCTCCAGGTCTCCCTCACCTTCCCTGCTGCCATTTTCCAAACTGGCTGGGGAAGGAGTCACTGCCCAATCTTCTCGGGATCTCTGCCCCAGCGGGGAAGGCTGATAAAGCTGATGGGATGGGATTTGGGAGGTATGGCAGCACCCATGTTTTCTGCAAGCAGAGGATGTCAAGGCAGTTTGACAGGGGAGCCCAAGCCAGGCAGGCTTTGGGAAGCCACAGGAGGGCTATTTGCTACCTGGTACATCTTTTATGGCAGGGCTGCTTAATTTATGATCTATTTAACTAAGCCGGGGTATTAATTAAATAAAGTAAGAGCCTGATTAGGACTTGGAGAAATTTAAAAATAAAATCAGGCAGCAATCGAGCGAAATTGCAAAGCAAACACTTTGGCTGTAACCACTGGAGAGTTCCCTCCGGTCTTCCATCAAAGCTCAGAGCAGGGAGGGCAAATACAAGGGATTATATTGCCAGCAGATGTGTGTTGTTAAAATATGCAGCTGCCAGCCCTGTCGTCTGAGGAGCCAGAGGGCTCGCTCGTGGATCCCTCTGCACTCGGGGGACCGTGAAGGAATTCGAGGCCCCTCCAGCCGAGCTGGGATTTGCAGACCCGTTAATTAGTGTTGAGTTCCCAGATCTCGGAGGCAGCTGAGCGAGGAGCGACTTTGAAGAGAGCATTGGCTTCCCCTGGAGGGAGCAGAGGGGAGGGGAGAGGGGACCACGGGCTCACGGTGCCCTGGTCATAGAATCATAGAATCATAGAATCATAGAATCATAGAATCATAGAATCA
>VXAY01005486.1:431001-463753 GCA_013399855.1 Oxyruncus cristatus
GGAGAATCCACCACTTCCCTGGGCAGCCCATTCCAATGGCTGATTACCCTCTCTGGAAAGAATTTCTTTCTAATATCCAACCTAAACCTCCCCTGGCACAGCTCAAGGCCGAGCCCTCTTGTCTTATTGCTGGTTCCTGGGAGAAGAGACCAACCCCCACCTGGCTCCCCCCTCCTGTCAGGGAGTTGTGCAGAGCGATGAGGTCTCCCCTGAGCCTTCTCTTCTCCAGGCTGAACAACCCCAGCTCCCTCAGCCTCTCCTCACAGCACTTGTGCTCAAGTCCCTTCCCCAGCCTGGTTGCTCTTCTCTGGCCCTGCTCCAGCCCCTCCATGTCCTTCCTGAGCTGAGGGGCCCAGAACTGGACACAGCACTCCAGGGGTGGCCTCACCAGCGCTGAGTCCAGGGGCAGAATCACTTCCCTGTTCCTGCTGCCACACTGTTCCTGATCCAGGTGACCGGGATCAGCAGGAGCTGCGGTGCTGGGAGGATGGAGGAGGCCGGGGCAAGCGGAGCAGATGGATGATGAGCTGTTGGAACCTGGATGGTTCCCCTCCCTCACTGGTGCCTCAGCAGGAGCATCCCGAGCCTGTCCCGGCCTGTCCTCCCGGCAGGAGACGTGACGCCTCCAGCCCTGCCGTGCACACAGGCTGTCCTGGGAAGCTCTTGCTGGTCACAGGGAAAAGTGCCAGTGGGAAGTTGGTGGTAACCAGGAAAACAGGATATGAGGGTGTGAGGAGGGAGGCAGGGTTGTTACTTCCAGAGGCTTAAGGTGAATAATTGATAGGCAATTAACTTGTACCTTCACCTTTTATAGACTAATTCCCTCCCTCCTCCCCCTCCATGGCCTCTTCTAATATTAACTCTGCCTCCACGTGTGTCCCATTAGGAATAAAGCTTTCTTAAATCAACATGAATTATTTAACTCTACAGATTAAGTTAATTTGAAGCGAGAGCTCCTGTCTCTGACAATGGCACAAGTCAGGGATGGGAGAAAAGGAGGGTCACTGGGGTGTCAAGTGCAACCACGTTCAATCACAACCGTTTTCCTCTTTTTCTTTCATTTTTTTATTTTATGCCAACCCTCTTTCTTGCCAGATCTTCCCAGTCCTCCCCTGCAGAGCAGAGTAACCATTTCCATTACCAGAATGATGGCTGGCAGCTTGACACATCTGCATTTCCCAGCTTTCCTGCTCTTTAGCAGAGTCTGATCGGGAAATAAAGAGGTTATGGCCTGGGAAAGGCCATTTTTCAGTATTTGTTCGTAATGCTGATCTGCAAGGAGTAAATGTAACGAGGTGATCTTTCAAATCCAGAAACAGTTCAGCCTGGAACCCTTTTACCACACTTTTTAATGGAATTCAATTCTCTGAATGCAAAATTCAGAGCATGGAGAGCCGGGATGTCAATTGAGAACGAAAAAAAAAAAGAAGTGATGAAAATGTGATCATTTTCTTCCAGACAGTCTCTTCTCCTTGAACAAGTTCGGGCCTTCACAAAGCTGCATTTTCTGCTGGGAATATTTTCAGTGGCAAAACAGCAACCGGCTCTACTGGGAATGAAACGGAAACATCAAACAATCGAGCGCAAATCCCAAATAACCTAAATATTTGATGTCATGTCTGAGCAGCTTAAGTTTACAGCACTCTGAGCCGGCTCCTTTTGATGGCAGAGGGTGGCCGGGTTTCCTCACTCGTGTCCCTGTGTGGCTCTGGGGTGGGAAGCCGTCCCTGTGGGATTCACCGTACCCAGCCAGGCAAGGCAGGGATCTGCACGAAATCCAGGTGAAAGGCAGTTCTGCCTCGTGCAGCCTAGAGCTGGAAACCAGCCCAAAGAGAGGGACCGTGTGCTAAAAACCTGGGTCTAGCTAGACATGGGTCCTCCCAAGGTGGGTTTCTTCCGGGTGTTGGGAAGTGCTGCTTCCCCCTTTCCAGGGTGGTTGGCTCCCTGTCTGTCTGGAGGAGAAAGGCAGCAACTGCACCAGCTCCATTCTCTGTACTCTGAAGGAGACAAGCAAACTTACACCATTAAATGCCCGTTAAGCTCATCCCGGCTGGTGGTGTGGCCAAGGGTGAAGTGCTCACCCGCCTCAGGCTCTGCCGGTGTTGGAGTGGTACAATAACCACATTCTGACTGTGCAAATGGGGAGGAGTAAGTTAAGAAAGGGCTTTGTTTTACATTATGGGCATTAAAAATGATAAATAGCATCAGAATCACAGAATGGTTTGGGTTGCTCTGCAGCTCTTAATTACGTGATTGCTCCAGAGGATGGATTGCGTGGGAAGGGACCTCAAAGCTTGTCTTATCCCACCCCCTCCTGCCATGGGCAGGGACACCTCCCACTAGCCCAGGTTGCTCCAAGCCCCATCCAACCTGGCCCTGGACACTTCCAGGGATCCAGGGGCAGCCACAGCTTCTCTGGGCAACCTCTGCCAGGGCCTCTTCACCCTCACAGGGAACGATTCCTTCCCAATATCCCATCTCTCCCTGCCCTCTGGCAGTGGGAAGCCATTCCCCCTTGTCCTGTCCCTCCATCCCTTGTCCCCAGCCCCTCTCCAGCTCTCCTGGAGCCCCTTTAGGCCCTGCAAGGGGCTCTCAGGTCTCCCTGGAGCCTTCTCTTCTCCAGGTGAACCCCCCCAGCTCTCCCAGCCTGGCTCCAGAGCAGAGGGGCTCCAGCCCTGGGAGCAGCTCCGTGGCCTCCTTTGGACCCACTCTGAAAGGTCGTGTCCTTCCCAACAGGACGAGGTTATATCTGAGCAGGGGCTGGTGTTTAATCACACAAAGGGAAGCTCAGCAGGGCCAGGCCAGCCCTAAGTAGATGCTGCCTCTGTTCCCCCAAACCCTGGTGCAGATTATGGGCTCACACATTTGCAAAATTTCTGTTTTCTTAAAGCCCTGGGCCCCGGGGTCGGGTGATGCCACCTCTCCCATCACACCTCCCCTTCCTTAAATCCTCAGAGCCACAACAGCAATCCTTCCAGCACACTGAAGACTGAAGGACCACAGAGTAAATGGGAGGAGACACAGCTAGGAATGATTAATGTCCGGGTTCCCACACCAATCTGTGATTCCTTGTCTCGGTGCCGGGAGGGCACCGTGGTTCTGACCCGTGTTTTTATCGAACACGAAGCATTTCCCTTCTCTGCAGGTCTGGAGCCACCTGACGGATGCAAAGCACAGAGGGCTGATAAAAAAGCCTCTCTGATTCTCTGTCATCCCTTTCCCTCACCCCAGCCCCTCTTGCTGGCTCTGCCACCCCCCTGCCCCTTGCAGGAGAGTCACGAGCAGTCACTCTGGGCTGTGATGGCCCTGAGGTCGCTGTGAAGTGGTGTGGGGGTGTTTGCTGTGCGTCAGGATCCCTCCGTGCCCATCACTTGGACTTGTGTCTGCCCCCTCTCCTGCTCTGGGCACGACCCCCCAGTGTCCTACCCCTAAATCCCCCCGTTTGCACAAACCATCTGGGAGCCAGCGCTCCCTCTGCGTCGCACCAGCCTTTCCCTTCGCATCCTACGCTGCATCCAGCAGCTTCTGCTCTCTGCACTGCCTCTGGACAGGGGACATTATTCTGCTTCGTGCCCTTTTGGATCGCTGACACCTTGCATTGGGCATCACCCGCACGTGCAGAGCTCTCTGTGCTGTGCACGCCCACGCACAATTCTCCCTCTTGCCAATCAAGACACAGCTCCCCCATCTGCATCCTGCCCGTGCTCCTCTGGATCTGCATCTGCGCTGCCAGAGCTCCGGCTGTGCCTCTCCCCGGGCGCACACACCGGCGGGATGCAGATCGGAGCGCCGGGCTGTGCTCGGAGCCCGCTCAGCCCGCGGATCCGTCACCGCCGCCAGCTCGGTGGGTTGTTAGTGACCTGACACGGGTATTGACTCCCTCTCCCCTTGTCAGCTGGCAGAGAAGAACGAGGCCCTCGGAGCGTGACATCACCTGAGCGACAGCCCCCGCTCCGCTATCGATCGCCCCGGTGACAAATGAACCGGCGGCTCGGCAGGGCAGGACCAGCCGCCAAAGTGGAGGAGACACTTGGGGAGAGGCTGCCTGAAGCCGCCCCAGCTCTCTGCTGGTGCCCTGCCTGCAGGGTTGTGTTTTCCTGGGGCCAAGAGCTTTGCCAGCCCTCCTTGCATGTCTGGCATTCCCCTGCTCCGTGAAGTGTTGCCCAGCCTTGCCCCCTGAGCTGCTCTGCCATGCGTGGGAGGGTTCAGGCTTCCCAGCACGGCTCCCAGCCATCCCAGCCCGGCAGATCCCAGCCCGTGGTGGAGGAAGGGTTGGGAGCCCTGTGATGAATCTCTCTACACATCCATCACGGTGCTCTCTGTTCCTGGCGCTTCCCGGTGGCTTTCGATGCCCCTGTCAGTGTGATGGATTTCAGCTTCCCATCCAGCGGTAGGACTGGGATGGGTTTTGGGGCTGTGGCATTTCTTTTGGCTCACCTTGGGCTGCCAAAGTGGATAGTCACGTCTGAATGAGTGACCTGTGGGTGTCCTTGGTAATTAAGAGGCGAATAACCACCCAAGCTCCAGGATATTCCTCACATGCCAAGGAAAGGTTGGATAAATGACCCTCTGGAAGGGGCTATTACTCTTTTGTTGACATTAAAGGTGCCTCGTGTGCTCAAATTTGACTCTTCAGGTGGCAAAGAGAGGTGGAAAGCATGGACATGGCATTGGATGACCCAGCCAGGACTCTCCAGCCTCCTCCTGCTCCTGGGAATTAGGTTGGTGCTCTCCCCCAGGACAGGCCTGAAGCCACACAGTTCCTCTAAACTCCTCAACTCTGACCTCCACAGAGAGAGACAAGGGATTCATGGCAACTTATGGATTTAACACCTGTGATGAATCCCCATTACAGCATGAAATGAGAAAGGAAAACGTGGCTAAATGGAAGATTTCCCCTGGGCAGCAGGAGGCTGCAGCTCATGAGAGGTTGGGGAAAACAGAATGAAAAAAAAATGGGGGGAAAAAAAATTAGAGAACCAGGAAAAACCTGGTTCCATTTCTAAATGTTGCAAAACCTTTGTAAGCCACTGCCTGCAGGTTAGGGGGGGTTAAAGGCCAGGGCTTAGACCTGTGACACATCCAAGCTTCCCAACTCCATGCCTTCGGTTGTCGTGACAAGGGGAAATGAATTGTTGTTGACGATGATCCCTTGGGTAGCTGGAACAGCCAGTCCCCAGCCCCTGGGGTCAGGACCTGCCCTTCACTACACTCCGAGTGTAGCCAGGCCCTGCGTCAGTCATGTCCCCTTGGGAAATGCCAGTGGATCATTGGAAGGATGAAAAAATGCACTGAAAAGTGCACTTTCGTCTTAGACCGTGCTCCTCACTCCCAAACACGGGGTTGAAGGCCAGGCTCGGAGCAACCTGGGGTAGTGGAAGGTGGCCCTGCCCACGGCATGGGGTTGGAACGAGGTGAGCTTTGAGGTCCCTCCAAACCCAAACCAGTCTGGGATTCTATGGCTGCAGGATAATGCAGCTGGAGATGAATTCCCACAGGGAGAAGCAGTCGGTAGTTGGCACTGGGTGGCTTTGCTGGAAGTGTGGGAAGGAAGACAGACTTTAGTGACAAAATATGGGTGGGGAAATGCTGGGAAGGGACACCCAACATCCTGCCTGCTTGGCTGTCTGGGCAGAAAGGGAATCCAGTGATTTATGGCCTCGATGGAAAAATGCACGTCCCGAGTTCCTTTCTGTGCCGCCAAAGCCTCCGTGTGCAACCTTGAGAGAGTCCTTCAGGCTCCAATCCCTCCCTTAAAGAAAGGGAAAAAGGAGCTGGGTGAGGCAGAAACAGGAAACTTTGGGTTAGGAACACAGTCTGCCTTTTTCCCTGTGACGGGAGCGACATCCAGGGGGTTTGTGCAGCCGGTTATTCCGGGGCTGGGCCGCGGCCAAGCAGAAATGCTGCAGAGTCATAGCTGTGGAGACAAGTGTCTATAATCTCCACTGGGTCATAAATCATGTAGGGGCTGAACTCTCCTCCCTGTGACCCGGCAGCACACGAGGGATCCTCTCACCGTCCCCGACTCAGGGCAGCACGGAGGGATGAACACCGGACATCCCGCGGGGCGTCGGGATAATCCGGGAGCATCCGCGTGCCCGAGGTGCCTGCTTCTTATTCAGGTTGTTGCTAGGGAATTCTGCAGAGATTTCTCCTGGTGGGTGAGAAGTGACTTTCAAATCAGCTGCAGCGTGGGGAAAAAAAAAAAAAAAATTGTGATGGAAAAATAAGGGAGATGGAAAAATCATGAGATCCCATTTAATTGCTAAGGAAGGCAAAAATCACAGCTCTCACATTTGGTTCACCAACAAAACCCAGACAGCAGCTGCCCCGTTTGTATCTGATTCCAACTGGTAGGTTTAAAAGATGCAGGAGGTATTTAATGATAATGATGATGATAATGATTTACATTTATATAGTGCCTTGTATCCACTGGGATCACAAAGTGCTTTATATATTTATGGATAAAAATATACCGGATAAGAAGCACTCCATCCATCACCAAATCACAACCCCTTCCCCGGCAAGCTGTTCAAGAAAGAGTTGCTGCATTTCCAGAACCACTCTCCCTCCTCACTGCTACAGCACTGGAGGGGGGGCTGCACGGTAATTTTGTGATAAAACCAGGTGATAAAAACACTTTAAAAACAACAATGTCATAAAAAAAGAGAACCCTCAGTGTCATAAAAGTGCACACAGAGGAACAGGAGGGGAAACTTGAGAGAGAGAGGGTTGTAATGGCTTTAAAATAAAACAGAGTAGGTTGGGATTGGATACTGGGAAGAAATTGTTCCCTGTGAGGGTGGGGAGGCCCTGGCACAGGTTGCCCAGAGAAGCTGTGGCTGCCCCATCCCTGGAAGTGTCCAAGGCCAGGTTGGATGGGGCTTGGAGGGGGTGGAACTAGATGAGCTTTAAGGTCCCTTCCAACCCAAAGCATTCTGGGATTCTGTGATAAATAGGGACTGTCACCATCATGGAGATCAACTCAGGAGGAAAAACGTCTCCCAGCTCCTGTGAGTTAGAAGGTGAAGAGTCTTGGCCCACAGGGCAGGTACCATCAGAGCTGGGCAGACAGGGACCTCCCAGGCTTAGTTTGGGGCTGACAGAACAAGTTTAAATCCTGAGCCCTGAGGCTCAAAGGATGCTTCTGTCTCCATGCCCTGCTTTGTGCTGCCATGGAGCAGCTCTGTTCCCATGGGGTGGGTGCAACCCAACCACCTTCCTTCTCCAGATTCCCCAGTGAGTTCTGCCACTGTGCTTTGGTGCCTGTCCTAAGAGGAATGGAGCCTTCCTAGCCCAAAATCCTCCTTCTGAGAGAAGCCACTCGGTCACGCCCTTCTGATGGCAGCCTCTGGCTCAGCTGGGCCTGGGAAGCAGGCGAGGGGAGGGGAGGAAGGAAGGGAGAGAGAATTTGAGGCTCTTAGAGATGTTCATTCAAAATTCATAGGCGCAAAATTGCAGTCTGCATGGATTTGTTTCCTTTGGAAAATTACAGGAAACTACAGGCACCAACAACTGTTATTCAAATAGCCACTTTAGATGATTAGGATGGCAGGAGGCTGTACTTACACATGCAGACCCAATATAATCAGGCAGGGCGGGAAGGCAGGGCCAGGCAAAGGGAAGCTGGAGGAGCTCGGAAGCGTTAAGTGGCAGTGGGGGGGGCTCTGTGGGAAAAGCCACGGGGCCAAATCCAGCCCCCATGTTGGGGGCTGAGGCAGCAGAATCCAATTAGCTTCCAGGTTTGGGGTCATAAGGAGAGCACGGAGCTCAGTGGCGATTCCTGGGGGACGTTCCTCACCCACTGTGGGCCGTCAGCTGAGGACGGGTAGTGCACAGGTACAAGCACCCTGCCTGCAACAAGGTGTCTCCTCTCCCCTGCACCGCCATCATGGCCCAGAAATCATCCCAGAATCCCAGAATCCCAGACTGGTTTGGGTTGGAAGGGACTTTAAAGATCCTCTGGCTCCATGGGCAGGGACACCTTCCGCTAGACCAGGTTGCTCAGAGCCCCAACCTCCAGAAAATCCCACTGCCACTGTCCCTCCCATCCATCATTCCAGCTTTGACCTTCCACCTGGTCCTCCCTCGTTACTGACATCACTGAGATCACAGAATCCCTAAATCCCAGGCTGGTTTTGGTTGGAAGGGACCTTAAAGCTCGTCTGGTTCCATCCCCCTGCCGTAGGCAGGGCCACCTTCCACCGGACCAGTTTGCTCGGGTGCACCCTCCTCACCCCCTGCTCTCTTGCCTTCCAGCACAAACATGCAGCATCACTCCCCAGCCCCGTTATAAATCAAGAGGGAAAGTTTTCACCCACCCTGAATTTATTTAAGAAAAGAAAAGAAAAGGAAAAAAAAAAAGAACTTTAAAGCCCCGCGCACACAAAACCCTGAGCAAACACTGCTTTGAGGATTGGCCCGCGGGTCAGCAGCGAAACGCAGGCGGAACATCTGAGCTGCTGAAGGGTGAAAACTGTATAATAATAAAAGTAAACTCCGCAGTACAAGTGGAAAGGAGAAACTCCCAGATCCAGAGAGCTGCCTCTTTGCCTTTTAAAGCGTTTCCCTGCGGTACCGGCGATGTCGTGCGGCGCAGAGCAGCCGAGAGCACCTCAGCCTCCCCCGGCAGCGCCTCCCGCCCAACCAAACCCCCTCTCCATGGCTCCCAGCCTCCTTCCCGGGGATGGAGAGCTTCCAGCAGCCTGTTCACGGGTGTCCCAAGGTGTCTGGGAATGTTTGCACACAGGCGACGGCCCATCTGCGGCTCCCCGGGCGCGTTGGCAGCCGCCAGCACGTGGCTTGGCAGGGCTGGAGCTGGAAGTGCCGGCAGGGAGCAGCAGGAATGCGGCTCCCAGGACCTGAATGGGAGCCCAGGGGGGGCCCTTACCTGCCAGACCCACAGCCCCAGCCACGCAGGAGCCCTGGGCCTACCTCCTTTCCCTGGCTGGAAGGTCACGGGGGGCTTCAAGGGGGAACGGCTTTAAACTGAAAGAGGTTTGGATTGGATACTGGGAAGAAATTGGATATTGGGAAGGAATTCTTTCCCTGTGAGGGGGGGGAGGCCCTGGCACGGGGTGCCCAGAGAAGCTGTGGCTGCCCCATCCCTGGAAGTGTCCAAGGCCAGGTTGGATGGGGCTTGGAGCAACCTGGGCTAGTGGAAGGTCTCCCTGCCCATGGCAGGGGTTGGAACTGAATGAGCTTTAAGGTCCCTTCCAAACCAAACTAGTCTGGGATTCTGGGATTCTGTCATCTCTATGATGTCAGTAATGAGGGAGAACCAAGCAGAGAATCAAAGCTGTATTTATGATGAAGAGGGATGGTGGAAGTGGGATATTCTGGAGTTTGGGGCCTGGAGCAACCTGGGCTAGTGGAAGGTGTCCCTGCCCATGGCAGGGGGTGGGACTGGATGAGCTTTGAGGTCCCTTCCAACCTGAACCATTCTGGGATTCTATGATTCTGTGACTTCATGTACTACGGAGTTCTTCTCTTGGCAAGCCAGCCTTGCTCCAAAGCACTTGGATGAAGGAAAAAGGTGGATGTGGACCTCTTGGAAGGGAGGGAGACATCAAAGGACTGAGCAGGAGGTCTGGAAGGGGGTAACTTTCAAGCACAGCCAACTCAGAAGGCAGCTTTGACACCCTGCATGTACAAGGAGACCTTTGCAGAGCCTCTGGACTCTCCTTAAACACGGGTTTCTCCCTTCCTGGTTCTTTTTGGGGTCACCTTGAGTGTGAGTTGGCCGGACATGGATGGTGACGAGCTGCTTTGCACACTCCAGCCTCCCTTTCTTGTCTTTACAAGTGCTTTTCTCTTATCTTACAGTATTTTGCAAAACCTCACAAGCTTTTAGTGGCAAGACTTTTGCTAAGAGGCTGCTGATAACTCTGGAGGAGACAGCAGGAGGGCTTTAGTGACGTGTTCTCTTCCTTTCCGTTGGAAAAAGCAGTTTATCTGCTTTGGAGAATACAGGTTCTTCCTCCTTATCCACGCTGAAATCTTATCTAAACTGGTTCAGGTGGCGGAGCTGAGAGAAGGAAATAATTAAGCAAGACACAGGTGAAATGCTGACATTATTATTACTCAAATGGCCCAAACCTTTTACCTCGTGTATTTTTTATTATTATTTTACTTTTTTTTTTTTTTTTAACTGCTGCTGACACCTAACAAGGGAGAAATCAGTTTTTCCAGGTTATCTCACCCATCCACACACATGCCACTTCACCCCCCCCTCCTCCTCACCCAAATATAAATCTCCTTTAACTGGTTCTGTTGGCAAGACAGAGAAATAATTAAGGCGAAGGTGGCTGCAGTGTTGATGTTATTACTGTAATGCAGCAGCCTGTTTAGTTTCTTTGCCAATGAAATGCAACCAGGGGAAAATCAGTTTTAAAGATTACCTCCCAGAGATGCAAATAAAGGAGCGGAAACCATGTAGTCAGGAAGAAATGGTCTCAAACTAGGAAACATTTCAAAGTCGGTGACAGTCTCTTAGGAGCTTTTAAGACCACAATTTACCTTTTGACTGCATTCTATTTTCTCTGAAATCCTTTATTTCCTTCTTATTTATTGACTGGAGAGACAGCGCAGAAACAAGAAAGTGATTCTCCAGCCGCTGGTCTTAAAAATCCATAGAAGAAAATTGTTCTCGGGAGGGAGGATTTTTGTTGTTGTTGGGCACTTCTTTTTTCCTCCCTCCCACCTTGTTTTTAGCCCTGTCTGTGAATCAGGACTTCACTGACTCACTGTGCCACGGAGGGGCCTCAGACTGGGAGGGATCAAGGTCAGGGGCACTGTCTGGGAGTGAGAAGCCCCGCTCAGGGAGGTGGGAGCCGTGGTGATAACGCGGCGAGACGTGGCACATCCCACACGTGGGATGGGGGTGGAGGGTCTCTCCATCCCCTCGGCGTGGCCACCAGCAGTTGGATCGCAGCCACGGGCTCCAGGGGGATTTCTCTTGTTTCAGGGATGGCACTGCATGTTGGGAAAATGGACATCTCTGTGCTTTGGATTAGCAATATTGCTCTCAGATTAACATCCCACAGCGAGGTTAGCATCCCACTCTTGGAAGCATCCCACTCCCCCAGCACATGGCTCTCTAGCAGCCTGCTCTTGGCTTAACCTCCCACTCCTGGATTAGCACCTAAACTGTCAGTTTAGCATCCCAGTCTCAGATTAGCCTCCTGCTCTCAGATTAGCATCCCAGTTTTGGATTAGCATCTCTATGCTCGGATTAGCATCCTGCTCTTGAATTAGCCTCTCAAATTAACGTCCCACTCTCAGATGAGCATCCTAGTCTTGGACTAGCATCCCACTCTCAAATTCATGCTGCTCTCAGATTAGCATCCTGCTCCTGGTTTAGCATCCCACTCTCAGATTAGCATCTGAATCTTAGATTAGCATCCTGCTCCTGGTTTAGCATCCTGCTCCTGGTTTAGCATCCTGCTCTCAGATTAGCATCCCTGCCTCAGATCAGCATCCCTCTGGGCCCAAGTGGCAGTATGGGGATGACGAGCCTTGCCTGCTCCCTCCTGCTCCCCCCACGGTGGTTCCCCCACCGCTCACACACGTGTGTTGCTCATCTGTGGGTGTTCCCTGATGGAATGATACTGTGCAAAAATAACCAAATCATAGAGAATTCCTGCAGTGCTGGTCTAGTTGTCCCATCCCAGCTGCTGAGCCAACGCTGCTGCCCAGGAGAGCCCTGGGAGATGGCTCTGCTTGGAGGGAATAACTACATTAAAATTTAGTGCATCAGTTTAGACTGATATGGGTCAGAATCAATGCAGCCCTGTAAGGAGAGCCTGGACTTTGGAGATTAAATACTTTTAAGCCAGCTTTCAGCAGCTGTGTTTAATTACCCCTCACATGTCCCAGCCCTGCCTTCAGGGAAAGGACCACATCAGGACACCTCCCACTCCACCACCGAGGTTTCCTGTTTATTGATACTTTTCTGCTTAATTTATGAGGTTGCACCGAAAAAAAAAAATGTGGGGAGGTTGGTGGCTAAGTCCTGCCTGTCTGTTCATCTTCTCCTTTCCATCCTCCGAAATGCTTTGGGTGGTCCCAGGGCCTCAGTACTCAACAGGACACGTGGGTGTTCCCACTGGGATGGTGTTGGGGTGAGGAAGAAAGGGAGCACCCACTGCTCTGGGTGATGCCTCTGGAAGAGCTAAAAGGATTACAGGCTCAAGAAGCCTCCTGGAGCAAGGATTTCTGTGCACAGGCTCCTCAGATCAGGCTGCTCAATTTTCTGGCTCCGTCGGTTTCTGTCTCGGTCCCCAGGCAGGACTTGAAGGTGTTTTGCTGTTCAAAGGTACCTCTGGCTGGTGCAGACACAGCCAGAAGGGTGGGAAAGGAAAAGTGCAGAGGTTTGAAAAGTTTCCCTTTTGGAATGAAGGATTCTGCTACAACTGAACTGAAAAAAGACTGATTTGGGCAAAACCTCCGGTGGAACAAAATCAGTTCTTTCCTGCTGCCACCTTGGGTGCGCACGTGCCCCTTTCCCTCCCCTGACCTGGTCACCTCCCGTGCTGCCCTGTGGTGTCTCCTGCAATGTGCTGAGGTGTGTGTCAGTGGCTGGGAGCTCCAGACTTTCTCCTGGGGGTTGGAGCTGTGTCACAGGAAGGTTTGTGGGGACTGTGTCCATTAATACTGCCAAATAATGACATAGGAGCTGTTCCCACCCATCTCCCAGCTTTCTCTGTAGCCTCCCTCCTGTCTCCCCATCTCCTGTGAACCCTTTCTGATTTCTGCTGCTCTTGCAGACTCCGGGAGGAGCAGCATCCTGGGAATGTGGGTCGAGGCAGCAGGACCCCTCACCCTGTGAGCCCCCCCACCCCGGCACCAGGACACCCTCCACACCTCCACTGCTGCGGCGAGAGCACCCTCTCCTGTCTCAGCTCTGCCTCACTGCCCGTCTCCCTGCTCCCTTCCCCAGCAGCTGCCAAGGCCGAGGCTCTCCAGCCCATCCCGGGATGAGGCTGTGGGGACAGGGACCTGCCAGCCCAGCACCCAGCACTGCTGTGTCACCCGGTGTCCCCCTGGCAGCAGCACCGACGGCTGCTCAGGGGGGCCGGGGGAATATTTAAGTAAAAAACAATTTCTAGGAGAGGCCTGCAATAATTACTAATTAGATCTGGTTGTAATTATCTCTCTTTGCAACCCCCATACCTGCTGCAGAATAGCTCCAGTTCCTCCTAACAATTAGCAGGGAGAGCCTTTTATGACACACGGGGTGATTACATCGCCATCGCAGCCTCCGTGCCCAGCACTGCCTTATTAAAGGAGGGCCCCTACTTACAGAAGAATATTGTGATCAAATCAGACTAAAATTAACTGGAGTAAATTAAGAATAAGAGGGGGTTTTTTTCCATCTGCTTCTCCTTCTTCGCCGCTGCACAGTTGCCTCTGGGTTGGTTATAATGCTTTGGGTGTTGATTGTGGTATTTGACTGGGAAAAAAGGAGGCGGGAAGTGGCAGCAACTCATCTCTCTGGTTTGCCTCGGAGTGAAATCTGTGTCCACGTGTCCTCAGACATCCACCTCCTCCTGCTCCTCTAACCCCCAGCCACGAAAGCTCAGGACTGAAGCCTGACTGAGCTCAAGGGGCGTTTGGACAGCACACGGTGGGATTGTTGGGGTGTCTGTGCAGGGCCAGGAGTCGGACTCGATGATCCTGGTGGGTCCCTTCCAGCTCAGGATATTCTGTGACTATATGAAACTACAGTGCAAGACCCAAACCTGCATCGTTTCAGCCCCACCCGGCTTTAATGAGCTGTGCCTGCAAGTCCCTGCCCTGCCGAGAAGCATCCCAAAGTGCTCATCCCACACTTCCTGCTCAGGCCACAGCTTTGCTCAGAGCAATAGCAGGAATGGGGTGGATTTCCCCCAGCAACACTAAACCCGACTTAACACGCGGCTTAATAGCTCCAAAGCCAAGGCTCGTGCTCAGCATTAGGAACAATCATCCAACGAGGAATTGGGAGATTCTTTTTTAAATAGCAATGGGCCAAACAAAATAATCATCAAGTGGTTTGAGGCTTTTTTTTGCTTTGTTTTTCCACACGAACTGGATTATTGGTGAGCAGAGCGTGGTTTGTGGGAGCGTGGCTCCATCCGTAGGTCTCTGGAAAATGGATGTTCAGACAAAATTTTGGCTGTGGGGTGGTTATGTGGACTGTTTGCTTTGCCTCTCCTGAGTAGGAGGCTGAATCATCCTAAATAATAGTGTAAGCAGAGGCTGGTGGAGGGAAGGAATAATACAGTCTCTGGCCCAAGCCTTTGGATAAATCGTCCTTCCAGTTAAAATCCGTGAATTTGACAGGCTTTGCAAATGGTGTCTTACTATACTTTCACCACCTTCGCCACCTTTACTTGATGGCCTCATCCCTAATCCCCCAGATCGAAGTCCTGCTGGATGTGGGGTCCCTTATTGCATCTTTAGCCACTCCTGGTTCATCCCTTAATCCAGGAGCTCCACCCTAGTTCTGGTTCAGCGCTCCCTCGGCAGCGCCTGCAGGCTGAGCCTCCATCAGGCAGCTCCACTTCGAGCTGGAATTCCCAGTTGGCCCCTAGAGGGGCAAAACCAGGCCCCAAGCAGGGACTGGTGGCACTTCTGCAGTGCTCAGGGTGCTCTTAATGCAGACCGTGCCATTGGTGTGGGAGGGAGGTGGACGCAGGGCATGTTTCGGGTGGGCTTTGGGAAGCTGTTTCGGGAAGATGCAGCGGCTGGGATGAAAGATGCCCTGGTTGGGATGAAAGATGCCCTGGTTGGGAGGAAAGGCTTCTCAGTGAACAAGTCAAGAACGTTCTTTTTCCTCCTCGGTTTCGGCGGAAGACGCTCGCGAGACATCGTTGATAAGGTTTTAGGTTTTGTCCTTTTCTTTCTTCCATTTCTTTCCTTCAGAGGGGAGGGAAGAAAAGAAATGAGTGAGTCAAAATGAGGTGAATAACCTTCATTTTTCAGGGGTTTTTTTTGTCATTGGAAAGCTGAAAAATTCCATCTTGTCTGTCCAAAATGAAATGTTGGAGTTTATTGTTCATTCTGTAAAGGTTTGATGACTTCTGATGAGTTCTTGCCTGCTTTTCTCAGTGCCTGGGGAGCTGGCAGCCAGCAGGGATCCCTGCCCTGCTCAGGAGGCAGGACAGTGGCTCTGGAGGGTCTGGTGCTGGCAATGCCCTATGGGGGCACCTCAGTGGGTGCCAGGGAGGAGGGACAGGTGCCAAGGGAGAGGTGGGAAGGGCAGAACCACCCTCAGAGGGTGTTTGTGCTGCTCCCACTCCCAACCCCTGTGTCAGGTGTTCCTCCTGCCCTGTCCCTCATCCTGCCCCTGCACTAGTGCAGCACAGCACAGGGTTAATTGGACTGGTACAGACTGAGCCCAGGGCAGGAGCAGCAGAATCCTTGTCTCCGCTGGAATGAGTCATGTTTTCTGAAGGTATTTCTGCTCTCCTGACCTCTCAGCATTGCTGCCCACCCTGTTCCTGGTCAGGATCTCAAACTGCTCTTTGTAGCTCATTGTCAGCCCTAATTGCTCCCTGCTCAGGCCCCAAACACAACAGCAGAGTGAAGACAGAAGAATTTGGTGGGTTAATCCCTGGCCCTGCTATGGCACTCGCTGTGCCAGGCCACTCAGACACTCCTTTTGGACAAGTGGGGACAGTCCCTTTCTCTTTGGGGATGCTGGAGACAAAATCACCAGAGAAATGACAAACCAGTTCCTGCCTCGGGTGAGGTGGGAGTAACAAATCCCAGTGTCACACTACAGCCCTTTAGCTCATCCTTTCATCCTAATTATCTCGTGTGAGCCCCCCAAGAGGGGCTGGCAGGACCCTGCACGGCCAGGATGGGCCACAGCCCGGGAGATCACGGGTGATGCTGGTGGGTGGCACGGGGTGTGGGAGTGACCTGCAGGGACAGCTCTGGGTGTGCAGGAAAGCCAAAGGCATCGTGAGCTGACACGCTGCTTGTTTAAGCCCTGGAGTGCAGTGCCCAGCACGAGGGCTGAGGTGGCCACTGGCACTTGCTGGTCTCTCCAGCAGGTAGGAGTGGCACCTGTGCCTCCAGAATGGTCTGAATATGTTGGTGGCTTGGGACTGGGACTGAGAGTCCATCGTTTCCCTGCTCTCCCAGGACTCATCTGAACGGCTCCCCACAGAGCTGTGCTCCCCAAAAGCCATGATTTCCCGTGCAGATAAGGCTTCTTCTCACATCCAGGGCTGCAGGCGGTGTGAACGTGCAGCCACACACAGCAGTGGTGAGGGCGCTGTCCCAGCGTGGGGCGTGGTGGCAGCAGCGACCGTGCAAGGCAGCCCCGTGTTGGTGATTACAGCGACTGGAGCTGGGCAGCCCAAAAAAAAAAACCAAAAAAAAAAACCAAAAAAAAATACTCCTCAGTGGTTTTTTTTTTTTCTCCACAAACAATCCTCCCTTGGAGGGAGGATTTTGGCTGGGATGGCTGTTTGCAGACGTGTCGAAGCCTTCTTGTTTGAGCTGGGTTGGTGTGTGAACCCGCCGCTTCGAGGTGCTGGGAGGAATGTCGTGGCGGGGGAGGCTTAGAAACAGCTGCGCTGCACAAGAGACACTCCAGAATGAGATGTCAGGTCCCCAAAGCCTTGAGACCGTGTGGAGAAGTGAGGGAATTTCCAGTGAAAATAAAACTGCTTTGCCTCTCTTATTGGTGGAGCACCCCAGGGTCACGTTCTGAAGCTTTGCAGCAGCGAGGACGAGCATTGTGTTGGTTTTGCTGTGATGAAAGGCTCCGCTCCCCCTCGCCACCAATGGATTTAGAGTGAGGAAAGAAGAAGACGAGTGAGAAATGATGTGACAAGCACAGCACAGCTGCTGCAGATTGGGTGACGCTGAGTTCACTGGCAGATGTTCACCGCCCGTCCCTCCCACCCTGCAGAAGCCAAGCAAGGCTCTCTCAAAACCAATCCGAGACCCCGGGAGGTCCCTTGGCAGTGCCACAGACCCCATTTCTGGGAAGAGGGTGACTTCCCAGGTGGGCAGCCCTACCCTGTGTTCACTGACCCCTCTCTGAGGTGGAGGGAGCTCCTTGTTTGAGGTCATTTTGCCCAAATTGCAACGCCCAGCCTGGGACCAGGGCAGGGCTCCCGCCCAGAGGTGACTCCAGAGCTTGTGCTGACTCAATCCACCTTCCCCCCTCCTTTCTGTCTGTCCTTCCAAGGTCCCCCTCCTCTGGTGTCAACACAAGCTTAATGAAAAAGCAGCAGATGTTCCTTTGATTTCAATTTACTCAGGATTTTAACCTGATGCAAATGGGAGTTTGCATCCAGCTGTGACGAGGCAGTCTGGGCTCAGCCTGACATCCCTGCCTGCAGATTTCCTACCTGTCCCATTGCTGTGATGGCAGCGACTGACTTCCAAAAGTCCTCTCCAGGACATTGTCCCTGCCAGGCCTTGGGGCCTTCCCCGACTGGAGCTGTGCTAAGGGATTCACAGCTCCTGCAGGCTGGCGAGGCAGCCACGTGGGATCTGTGGGAGAGCATCGAGCCTGGGTGGAAATACTTGTGTGTGTTTTGGAGGTTTCTCATGAAAATGGGTAATAATTGAGAAGCAGAGCAGTCAATAGAGAGTGATTCATCTGCCAGATTGAGCCTCCCTTTCCCCTCTAGAACTGCAGAAGCCAACTGTGATTTCCTGGCCTTATCTCTGGGCAAACAACAAACTGACTGTCACTGCCCGGAGTGGTTGAGGATAGTCAGTCACAAGCACAGCTGGTTGGTTTGTTTGTTTGATGGGAGAGACGTGGCTTTCTCCTCCGCCTTGTGTTTTCACCACCTGAATTCCTTCATGGATGCTCCTGTTGACCCACTGCTGTGGCCCCATCGGGTCTGTGACCACCATCCTCCTCCGAGGTCATGCAGTGCCGTAGTCGTGGCACGCACTGGAAGCTCAGGGGGCTCTCTGTCTGCAGAGAGCAACGGCCCTCCATTCCTGAAGGACTCTGTACCACTCCCAGCCATCAGGGCCCAACTTCTTCAGCGTGGCAGGACTGAGCCCAGGAAAGGTGCAAATGCATCCCCTGGACTTCACCGCTTGCCACTTCTCCGGGAAAAGCAGGAAGGGGAGACAATCATTTTTTTTTTCCTGCGTAACACGAATATGTGCTCTGCAGAGCCAGAACTGCCGTTTGCCTCTTCCTGAGATGCTTTTCAGATGGTTTTGGTGGTGTGGAGACCACAAAAGAAAAGGCACTCCAGTCCATACATCTCTTCACGGGAGCCCTGCAATGGGATGAGGATGGGCACGACGGGAAGGAAAATCCTCATTCACTGGAGAAACAGCCACAGTTTCCCCTGGAGCAAAGCACAGGAGGAAGAAGCGTGGAGCCCATCAGAAATCCCAGCCTGATTAGGAACAGTGATGTCCTGACACGAGCAGCAATTCACAGGCACCATCAGCCCATGCCATAGAGAGAGAGAGAGAGACGCTGAGGATGCCCTATTTTCCACACCTCCAGTGTGCCCACGATTCGTGAAGGATAAAAATAATTAGCTGGAGTGTCTCAGGGATGATTGACAAGTACCCAGGGCCTGGGATTTCCCCCGAAGTGTCATCCTCGTCTCTAGCACTTGGAAGGAGAAGACTTTGCTGGGAGCCAGCTCTGGGCAGCGGGTGCTGCCAGCTCCGTGGGAGTGGGATGGGCAGAAAGGGAGCTCTGCATGTCATTCCAGCTCAGGAGCTCGCTGGGACTTCACACAGGGCCCGTTGTGGGGGGCTGCTGCCCCTAAAACTGCTGCTATGGCAGGGAGAGGGGGGGGGTCGCACAGGGACAAGCTTTGGGTGTCCCCTCCTGCAGCAGGCAGGACGTGGCTCCCGCTGCCTCCGCCCTCCCTCACCCGCCCCTGAGCAGCCTGTGTAGCTTTGAACCTCATGGATTTTGCAGTTAATTATTAGGCTTGTTAAATGGCACTGTTGAGCTGTCGTGGATGACAGAGAGGGTTCAGGGACAGGGCTGGGAACCGGCTTCCCAGAGCAGGGAGTGCAGGAAGGAGCTTTGAATCCACTGCCCTGCCTCCCAAGCCCACATGCCCAGCCAGGACCTCACCCTTTCCAGCCAGTTTCCCACCCCGTTGATCCCCCTTTTCCCAGCTTTTTGCCTCTTCTTCCTCACTCTCCACTATTTAACCCACCTCCTCCAGGCCAGCGTTCCTTGGCTCTCTGCTCAGCAAGGCACAGCTGGTCCCAAAGTGAGAGCTCATGAAGTGATGGACCCAGTGACTGGTTTTCCCTCACCAGTGTAAGCTCACCAGGAGTTATTTGTTGTCTGAGTAAAAGCTGGGAAAGCATTCCAGCTGGGAAAGGGCAGCAGAGGGGTTTGCATCCCTGAAAGCATCCACACATTTCACGTGAGCCTTTCCAAAATGAAAGGTCAGGCATGGGAAAACCCAAAACTTCCAGACATCCTCTTTTGTGCTATCTCAGCACGTTTTAAACAAAACTAAATTCCTAAGGAGGATTTTCCTTCCGTTCCCTTCCCGCCCAGCACAGCCTGAGCTTCTCTCCTGCTGTCTCCCTTGGGCCCTGATGGAACCATCACAGTGGAGTCCTGTCCTGCCCCTCAGACAAATTGACTTTGGGCTTTCCCAACTCTCTCTTCCCTTCCTCTCCCCTTTCAGCAGCCGGGACCCAAGTGATTAAAACCTGGGGAGGCAGGAGGGGGACGTTGATGGATGTTTTTGGTAATGCCGGTGGCTTCTCTCTCTGTACTCCATGCCGGGGAAATCCATCTTCCAGGAGCGACTGTGGTGTAACAGGGAGCTCCTGGCAGCCCCCAGGCACGTGGCCAGCCTGGAGGGTTGATGCTGGTGGGACATGCTGAGCATTTTAAGTGGCCTCCCCACTGCACTGGGAGCAGGCCAAGCTCTGCTCGTGACAGTGCTGTGCTGGGACAGGTCATGTCCCAGTGCTCCGGGGATGTCAGCAGCCCGGGAACACATCCCAACCTCTCCAGCTCTGGGCTGGGCTGCCTCTGCCACCAGGAAAAATAGCTGTGGCCAAGGATGCCCAGGCAGCAGCTCTGGCTGGTCGTGCTGTCTGGGGCTGTTTTGGGAAGAGATCCAAGCCAGCTTGGAGTCAGGGGGGCTGGAGATTCCCGTGAGTGTTGTCTTGGGTTTCCAGATCAGGGTCCAGTGCTGGTGTTTATTTATCTGTTTGTATTTGTGGCTTTATTATATACTTGTATTAATGCCTTTGGGATCCATTTGTGGGTCCGTGAGAACTCCTCACACACTTGGATGGCGGGAATAATGGGAGAGGGCCTGGAAGAACCCCTCAAAATGGGTCTGGAAGAAACCCTCAAGGAATGAAAAGCTGATACTCCTTTAACAACCCCAGCATCACCTCCCAGTTTGTTCTGTGAACTCTGAGACTCCTCAGCTGTGGCTGAGAAGGGTCATGTCTGCTTGGACCTGTGGCAGAGCCGAGCACACCTGGTGAGCAGGTTCCTGGTGTGGTGTCACATCTCGGTCTGAGGAGGAGAACGCCCTCAGAGCAGTTGCTGCTTTTCAGCCCATAACGTTTCAGAGGTGTTTGATGGAGAACAATAGTTGGAACTGCCAGAAAAGAGAAAAAATTTAAAAAAAAATAAAAATCAATTAAAAAAAAAGAAAAAAAAAACCAGAAGGAAATACAACTATTTCCGCTGTGGAAACTCCTGGGAGGTGTCGCTCAGACACCTTGAACTCACTCCCCTGCTCTTTCCTCATCTCCTTTCCCAGGTCAGGCCAAACCTGCTCAGGTTCACCATCACCCTCTGAGAGGAATGAGAATCCCTGACCAAAACATTTCCCCTGCTGACGTGTTGTTGCCTTGCTATTGATTCCTTAATTGAAAGAGAATAAAATTCCACCCAAGGAGACATTTCTCCGAAACACTCCATCAGTCAAAATAAAAAAAAATAAAAAAAGAGGAAACAAAATCAATATCCTATTTCAAAAACAAAAAACCAACCAAACAAAAAAATTTAAAAAAAAATTTTAGAAATAAAAACCACATTTGGGAGCAGATTTTGGAGCAGTCCCAAGTAGCACATCTACTCCCTTCTCTAAATTGTTCTGTTAGCCCTGTCTTCTCACGGTCCCCAGTCTCTTGCCTCTTCACTGTAGTCCTTTCCTCTGGATTTTTCCCACAAACCCCACCATTTTTGGAAGAGCTGTCACCATTTTTAGAGGGTGAAGCTCAGGGAACCTGCCTGTTTTCCTGCAGGGTGCTGTGCACAGGCACCCTGTCCCTAAGGATGGGCGACACCTCTATCTTTGTGCTCCCCTCAGAGAAGAAACCTTGGAAAACCACCAAGACACAGCAAAACCAAAGCCATCATTCTCAGAATCCTTCTGTTATGGCTTTAAGCAGCATTCCTGCTACTCCAGCCCCATTTTCCCACCACGATGCAATTGTCAGGCTCTCTGGGAATGCCGTATTAATGGCTCTGGCTCCGTGGGGAGCCTTCACAGAGGGACCTGAGTGTGAACAGCAGCCCGGGGGAATTCCCTCTGAGCAGAGGTTTAAAGATCCGGGTAATTTCTCTCAAAATGGGGATGTGCTAATGGTTCATGCGAGGATGAACGATCCCAGGAAAGGCTGCGGGACCAGAGGGCAGACAAGGGCACTCGGAGCGTGTGTGAGGCTGAACCCTTTCCATGCGGAGCTGTGCCGGTGCCTGATAAGGGATTCAGACCGAACCCAGCCACGTGTCAATGCTGGAACATTGGGATTGATCGCGCTCCGTCCTGGGAGGGCTGGGTTTGCTTTCCTTGGAAACAGGTGGCCGGGCCGTGTCGGAGATAAGGAACAGCACTGCATTGATCAAGCTCGCCCGGTGTGGGGGCTGGATCCATCCGTGGGGATTTGCTCAGCCCCCGCTGCTGCCGTGGCTGAAAGTCTGCAGCGCCCGGGACCTTTGCAGCTCAGGGACACCCCCGTGGTGTTCAGAGAGCCCCACCTGGGACCCGCCCTTGGGTGATGTCGCCTGTGTGTCGGTCTGTTCGATCTTTAAATGCCGTGCACGGCGCTTAAAACGTGTCTGGGGGTTGTTCCTCGTTCGCCAGAGCCGGGGTGTGGCCGCAGTGACACTTTTCCGCGGGGAGCTGGTCAGCCTGGCGTGCCCAGCACTCCTGTGTCCTGCAGGGGGGAGCAGGGAGGGACCTCCTCTGGCACAGCACTGAGAGAATTTGGGGCGTGAGAGGCTGCCTAAGAGGCTCAGGGCGTTCATTGTGTTGGACAAGAAGTGTTTTGAACCTGCCAGAGCCCCCGTGCCTGATGCCCCGGGGGGGCTGAGTGCAGCTCCCTTTGCACAGCCAGGTACTGGGGAGAGGGGAGGGAAGCGCGGCGCAGGCAGATCTGGGACGTGGCGTGGGATTAGTCTCTTTCCAAGGCCTTCATCCATTATTTCTGATGGTGTCTTACCCCCGGGAGGGTTTGGCTGGTACCCAGATCAAAGCTCCCCTCTCCCAGCCCGGCCCTGCCTGCGCCGTGCCCATCTTGGTGCCACCACAAGGCAAAGAGCGAAGCACCGAATCTCCATCTCCCCAGTGGGTCTCCCGGGTGTGAACTGCCCTCGATTCCTCCACAGCAGCTCAGCCAGGGATCCGAGTGGGAGTGTCTCCCGATGGAAGGCTGGAAAGAGCATCGCTCAATGTGATGCACAGCTCGTTCCTGCCTGGGAAAGAGGAATCTCCAAGGACTCCCAGCTGGAGACCTACAAATGAAAGTATTCATAGAATCACAGACTGGAAGGGACCTTAAAGACCATGCACTAGACCAGTTTGCTCCAAGCCCTGTCCAACCTGGCCTGGAACATCCAGGGATGGCACAGCCACAGCTTCTCTGGGCAACCTGTGCCAGGGCCCGGAAAAGGTGCTGGAAAGGGATAGATCCGGCATGGTTGTACTTATGTTTCCAACAGCCACAGCACAGAGACGAGCTGTAGGCAACACCCCACATCCTCCACATCCTCATCTCATCCCATATTAGCCCATGTCCATCACAGCCATGCTCTAAGGTCTTGGAAGCCTCTCCATCCCTCCAAACTCAGTCTGTGCTGACATCAGGTGCTCAGTGCTTGGAACAAGTGTCTGTGCCCACGTACAGATGGTTGGGTTGGGAGATCGTGTCGTTGCAGAGGGGAGACAGGAGCTTTCCCAGTGCTTGTGGGTCCATCCCAACATGTCCATGGAGAGCAGCACAGGCAACAGCCCAAAATCCAGCACACCACCCTTCCGAGTGACCTGGAGTGAGTGGGGGTGAAACATCTTCATCCTTTCCCTCGGTTTGATCCTCCTGCTGTGCAAAGAGCTGGGGATGGAGAAACCACAGGAACAGATCCTTCCCTGGGAGGGTGTTGAGGCCCTGGCACAGGTTGCCCAGAGAAGCTGTGGCTGCCCCATCCCTGGAAGTGTCCAAGGCCAGGTTGGACAGGGCTTGGAGCACCCTGGGCTGGTGGAAGGTGTCCCTGCAGGGGATTGGAACAAGATGGTTATTAAGGTGCCTTCCAACCCAAACCATTCTGGGATTCCACAAACCAAAAGGCCTGCCTCTTCCGTGGAATGGCAGTGATACTTCACGTCCCAGGCACAGGAAATGCCAGGGCGATTTTTCCCAGCTTGGCCTAAAGTCTTGCCTTTTCTCTCCCCTTTCCCATTCCCAGTTTCCTCAGTGACACGTCCCAGCAGCCAGATCCAGGTTTTCTGCTTCCTTCTTCAGCCCTGGGCTGGAGCTGGGAAAAGCAGCAATAAGCACTGCTTTGGAGTGGGGACGTGGTTTAAGGGGGAGCATGTGATGAAACTGTGGCCTTTAAGGGAAGGAGGGGAAAAAAAAAAAAAAAAAAAGAAAAAAATCAGCCTTTCACCTTAAAAAAATAAATAAAAAAAAATCAATCCTTTCAGCCCCAAAGTAGAAAAAAAAGCCTCTTCCAAATGCAGTCTGGGCATGACAAGGCACGTCTGTGATGACTCCATCCAGTGACAGAGTGCCTGGCACGGGTGGGAGCAGGCAGGGAACCTCTGTGTCATCCCAGGTGAGCACAGGTACCTGCACATCCCAGCTGAGAAGTGCCACTGGAGAGGAGGGGACAGAGCCACTGGGACTGAGTGCCCTGGAGGGAGGCTGAGGTGGGGAGTTCCCCTGGTGCTGAGCAGTGGGAGGTGATGCCCTCCTTGCTCTCCGTACCAGGAGAGAGGATGAGTCCTTCCCTTCCAGCTCCTTCCCTTCCACATGGGTTGGTGTGCCAGGCTCCCAGCAAAGCCCATCCCAAGGAAAATGCAGGATTCAGCTGTGCTGGGGCTGCTGGGCCTGAAAGGGACTGTTAGGAGCCTACATACCACGGCTAATTAACAGGAGAGGTGTTGGCTAATGAGCTCCAGGCATTTGCAGCCTCAGGATGGATCCAGATAATCAAGCCCCAAACCTTAACAACCCAATCTCCTGTGTCATCCAGCTGCACTCTGCATCCTGAATTTCCGTGGTGCCTCCTGGTAGGAGACAGGCAGGATTTCTCCCAGCCCATCCTGCAAGAGAGGAGATCTAAGAGCAGCTCCCCCCAAGGAGGAGGGGGCCAGCTCAGGGGGTTTGCTCCTTTTTTCCCTATTTTTTTTAATGAACAGTAATAATCCTACTGGTTGGGTTTTTTTTCTTTCTCCCCCCCCCCCCGCGCTTTTTTTTTTTTTTTAAACAATTTGAAAATATCTGACATATGGGGAAAAATAATGAATTCAGGTTGTTTTTTTTTTTTTCCCTGAGTTCTCTGATGTGTCACTCTGCACCCAGGAGCGGCACACGGGGAGGAGGAGGCAGGGGGTGCTGGCCTACATTGGGGAGATAATGATGTTCCTGCAGATGCCCCCTTCCAGGAGGAGGTTCAGGCGTGTCCTGCAGCGGAGGGGAGCCAGGACATGCCGCAGCCTTTGCCTTTAGCTTTGTATTTCTCTTTGTGGGAGCGTGTTGGAGGTGATTGGTGGCTCCAGTAAAGAGAGGTGTGCTTGGAGCATCTCTCTGCAGTCGCACGGGCTCCTCCCTGGGTCCTGTGGGCTCAGGGGCTGGACCCACCAGGTCCCTGCTGCCTCCAGGAGAGGTTAACCCAGGGCTGTGCTGTTTAGGTTCAGCATTACCCCCAAAAGTTCCCTGGGCTCAGGTGGGGGGTGACAGGGGATCACATTAATGAGTTTGCTCGTGACAGTGGGAACAAGGCCAGGCGGGCTGGTAATTTTTCCTCTTTTCCTATCCCATCCCTCCCAACACTTCTGGGAAGCTTTACCCTGACTTTCCTCCGTCCTGAGGGGCAGAATTGGACCCATTAATCACGATTGTCCTGGATCACACATCCGTCTCTCTCAAACCTGGGCAATACCCTTTGGTTTAAGGGCAGCCAGGGCAGACACAGCAAAGCCAAACTGCTCCCTCACAAGTCCCCCAGCCCTGAATTAGGGCTTGGCAGTAGCTGTTGACATGATCCTTCCAAAAACACTGACTTGATGGGGAGAATTAACCAAGGACCTGGCAAGTGCAGTATATCCATTGGGGTTCTGTTGCTCTTTCAAGTGTGAGGGGAAATTTTAAGTTTTTTTTTTACTCTTTGCAGGGAGAATGTTCCAAGTAAACAAACCATACCCAGCCAGCTACCTGCCTCCACAGCATCTGGCCCTTTAATAAGGCTTGGAAAGGGTTTGCCAAAACTTCTTTTTCCCCTTGTATAAAAGGCTTTTCAGGAGAATACAAATGCTCACTTATCCCATAGCAGATCTCCTTATGTTTTCTCCAAAAATGGATCCTGCCCAGAGCCCGGTCTCACAAAGGATTTCAGAATTTTGAAATCTGGTTCAATTCCAATCCATTGTGAAAAGTGAATATTTGAAACATTCTCTAGCCAACAATCTGGGACCAGAGCCCTCCTCAGTGTGGAAAAAAACCAAAGAGTATTCCAGTGATATTACTCAGTATGACCTGGAGAGGGATTTAGTGGGGGAAGATGAGCTCCTCCAGGACAGTGAGTGGGAAAGGGGAGCTGAGCTTTGCTGCAATGATATAAAACCATCTCTGGGAAGCATTTCTGGGTTTGAGGGATTTGCATTCTCCAGCAGGACACCATTCCACTGGAAAAATCAATCCTGTCGACCCCAGAAACCTGGAGCACGTGAGGCTTTCAAGGGCTTGATGAAAACAGAGATAAAACCTTAGGGGGGAAAGAGAAGGAAAAGAGGGGTGTGGGAATATTAGGGGTTTGTTTCCCCTGAGCTCCTCAGTGTGAGGAGGGTCCATGCATCACACTCAGCTGCAGAGACAGGAGGGAAACAGGGGTACAGGTTGCTCCACTGTGTGTGCTTGGGATGGAGAGGAGGCACAGCCCTCCTCCGGCCCCCCTCCCGCTCACACACACACTGAGGTGCCACAAGACAAATAGGACCGAGGAAGAGATGCACTATTTAAACTTTCATCACTATTTTTCTCCCTGGCTCCCCTTGTTCCCTTTGATTTATTTTTTAGTGTGTTTTCCCCAGGCTGTGCTGTTCTCCTGCATCTCTTTCCTCTCCTCCTTCACTCAGCAGCAGCCAGCACCGTTCTGAGGGCACCCACAGCTGCCCAAAATTTTTCAGGCTGTCTGGGCTCAGCTGCCGTGGGTTGGGGAGAGGAATGAGGCAGCAGAGCAGCAGCAGGCTGGGGAAGATGTGGGCAGGACACAGAGGGGACAAAAGGGACCTGTAGACCCGACATCCTCCTTCCCTACCCCTCCCTGACCCAGCAGGGACTCCGGAGCCATTCCTTAAGACTTGTCTGTATTGCACAGAACACGTAATTCCCATCCAAGAGCCCCATCCCACTGCCACCCTCCCTAGAGCAGTGACCCTGCCAGGGCCTGGCATGGCACTGATGCAGGAAGGGTCCCAGTCATGCAGCCATTCTCCAAACCACCAGCCTTCCATCCCACGCCAGTCTCAGCAGGGCCAGGGGCTGGCAGCACACGGGCAGGGGCTGGGAGCTTGGAAGTGATGCCAGAGCTTGTCCCAGAGCCAGCATGGCCTCTGTGAATTAACCATGGAGAACACAGACTGGATTGTTTTCAGCCTGCCTTATGCTGGGGAGGATGCAAAGAGCTTCGCTGATTGTTTTCCTTGCAGAATAACAGAATCATGGAATGCTTCGGATTGGAAGGGACCTTAAAGACCATCTCGTTCTAAGCCCTCTGCCATGGGCACCTTCCACTAGCCCAGGTTGCTCCAAGCCCTGTCCAACCTGGCCTTGGACACTTCCAGGGATCCAGGGGCAGCCACAGCTTCTCTGGGCAACCTGCGCCAGGGCCTCACCACCCTCACAGGGAAGGATTTCTTCCCAATATCCAATCTAACCCTGCCCTCTGGCAGTGGGAAGCCATTCCCTGTGTCCTGTCCCTCCCTCCCTTGTCCCCAGTCCCTCTCCAGCTCTCCTGGAGCCCCTTTAGGCCCTGCAAGGGGCTCTCAGCTCTCCCTGGAGCCTTCTCTTCTCCAGGGGAACCCCTCCAGCTCTCCCAGCCTGGCTCCAGAGCAGAGGGGCTCCAGCCCTCGGAGCCTCTCCATGGCCTCCTCTGGAGTCACTCCCAGCAGCTCCACGTCCTCTCTGTACTGAGGACCCCAGCACTGGATATGGCACTGAGGTTTGGATCTCCCCAGAGTGGAGCAGAGGTGCAGAACCCTCTGCCTTGACCTGCTGGCCACCCTCTTTTTTTGCGCAGTCCAGGGTACAAAGATAAGGATAAAGAAGGGCTGAGCCTCATCCTGCTGGGCCTCTGCAGACAGGAACGGGCTCCAGGTTTCAACTGTAGGATGGAAAGGAAAATCTGGTTGGTCATGCTTGGAAGGGAGGATATTACAAGCTGGAGTCAGGACTCTCAGCCCTTTCACTGCCCCCATTTAAACTCACACCACTCTCTCTCTAGTGTCCCTTTTTCCTTCCCTGCCAAAGAAAAGGATTGAAATTCTGATTGCATCGGGGAGAGTCAAATGGATATAAGTCAAGACTGTGGAGGGGAATTTGCCACCCAGGGTTAGGTTTCCCCCAGAGCTCAGGCCCCCAAGCCCCACAGTCCTGCCCTAAGTCCCCAGTCAGTGCTGCCCTGAGAAGCCCAGCCCATGAGAACACTCCAGACACAGAGAAATCTCTGCCTTTAGAGTGTTGGACAAAACCTAAGAGCCTGTTTATATCCTTCCTAGCTCTGAAGAGCTGCTGGAAATCTGAATCCTAAATGTGTAAAGGCCTGATAAATGAAAAGCTAAACACTCCTGGAGCTGTAAGCTGCTCTGCAGTGGTTTAGGCCCTCACAATTTGCAGCCTTCAGGGTTGATAATGCAGCGAGACCCTGGGCAGTCTGCTGGAAAACTCTGCCAGAAACACAATCCTTGTAAGGGGATTCTCTTATCCAGTGTAGCAAGCTCTGTCCTAAAAGCAGTTTTGTGTTCTAGCCCCTTTTCCTCCCCTCAGGAAGCTTTCCTAGATACTTGATGAAACACAGAACCGTCTCTCTCCCACAGTGCCCAAATTTTCCTTCGTTTTCCTTCGCCTTCTCCCAGCTTTCCCCAGTTCTTTCACTGCAACCAGTCACAGCCTCCCAGCCTTCGTTTTACCAGTTAAACAAGCCAACCTCTGCTGATCTGACCTGGGAGGAGGGCTGCTCTTTTCCTTTGATCAGCTCCACTGAGCTCAGCATCCACCAGTGTGGCCAAACCCCCTCCCAGGATCTCAAGAGCATCGTGCAGAGCAACACCACCGGCCCCCTCCAAAAACACCCCCCGAGGCCGGTGGGGAAAGCAGGCATTGGCTGGGAAGAGGAGGCAGTTCCCCTGCAGTGATCAAACGGAGAAGAGGATGTTGCCACCCCAAACGATGCACGGAAATGATACAGCAGCTAATTAACTTTTCATTTTGCTGAATATCATTAACACTGTCCAAGTCACACACACCCCACACCCCACACACCCCCCCCAAGTCTTGCTACATTGACCCCCTCTTGGATTAGGACAGGATCAAAGATTCATAGAATATTTTGGGCTGGGAGGGAACTTTAAAGGCCATCTAGGAACTTTAAAGGCCATCTAGTCCAGCCCCTCTGCCATGAGGGACAACCAGTAGATCCGGTTGCTCAGAGGATCAGCATCTTCCAGGGAAGGTAAGGAGCCCAGAGGCTGCAGGCTGAATCCTGCTCCTTTCACAGGCACCTTGCTAGCCAGCAAACCTGCACTCCAAGTGCCCCAGCGTGGAGCAGAGGAGGGATTTGCAAAGGAAAACCCTGTTTGCAGGGTTTGTATTCCAAAGTCTTCCCCAGAGCAAGCAGCTGAGTGCGGGTCAGGGCAGTGCCAGATGCAGTCACGCCCAGCAAGTGTTCTGTGGTGCCCTCATAAGCCTGGCTTGTCTACAAGAGCTGAACATCTCTCTCTGACAAGCTGGATGCGGTGTCTGAATACACAAACACTTCTCTGCACCAGAGCAAAGCTCCCAGATGCACCAGAGGGTTGGCTGAGCCAGCTGAATCCCTCCAGGCTGGCTCCCTGGGGCTTCCCCTGCTTTCCTTACTGTAGAGACAAAATACAGGAGCAAAGGTGCCCTTGTTCAGCTTGGCTTCTTCATCTCCTTGGGGCTTCACGTTCCCACCCAGTGCCGGCTCACTGGGAGGCAGCTGTGCCACCAGGTACCACTGTGGAGGCTGGGGGTGCTTTTCATTCATCAGAGAATCACAGAATACCAAAATGGATTGGGTTGTAGGAGCGTCCTTAAAGCTCATCCCATTCCATCCCCCTGCCATGGGCAGGGACATCTTCCACTAGCCCAGGTTGCTCCAGCCTGGCCTTGGACACTTCCAGGGATCCAGGGGCAGCCACAGCTTCTCTGGGCAATCTGTGCCAGGGCCTCCCCACTCTCCCAGAGAACAATTCCTTCCCAATCTCCCACCTATCCCTGCCCTCTGGCAGTGGGAAGCCATTCCCCCTTGTCCTGTCCCTCCAGACCCTTGTTCCAAGTCCCTCTCCAGCTCTCCTGGAGCCCCTTTAGGCCCTGGAAGGAGCTCTGAGGTCTCCCCTGAGCTTTCTCTTCTCCAGGCTGAACCCTCCCAGCTGATTCACACTGAAGTCTTTTAGCCTTGGGGCCAGGGAGCACCTTCCAGTGTTTGTGATCACCGAGAGCACCCTCTGGTCACTGTTATTTATTTAACACACACGTGAGATGAGCCCAGAGCCCTGAGTGGCACTGACCTCGTGGGGAAGGGAAGCCACGAAGATGAGCAGTGCCTTATCCAAGGGATCTCATTCCTCTGGGGACACTTGTGCTGGGTCTAACACCAGCTGAACATTCTTTGCAGGTATTTGGCTCAGGGCAGTCCTAAGGGGCCGCTCAGCATCTGCCTCTGCAGCCCAGCTGCTGGGGAGCCCTTCCCCACCACTGTTTGGGGTTGAATCTCTTAACACTGAAGAAGAGGTTGGTGCCAGGAAGAGGAGGCTGGTTCCACAAACCCGGCAGCGAGGAGGCACCGGCCAGAACAACAACAGAAACCCAGCCTTAATTAGGGAAAATGTACTGGTGGCTGGAGGGCTTTTTGCCACCTTCACTTCCAGGACCCGGCTGCTGGAGGATCCTGTTATCTCAGTAAATATTGCTAATAATTGAGGTTCTGTTTGCCTTCCACATCATTGTCCAGCTGCGGGAGCATTTAAAGATGTCCATGTCATTCCTTGCTCAGAGCCTGAGGTGTCAGTCCAGCACTGGAGAATTCTGTGTGGGCTCACTGATTAATTAAGGGAAGTCATGCAGGGTGGGACAGAGTGCAGGAAAACCTCTAACAACCCGTTTAAAGAGTTGTTGAATGCACAGCCCAGGAGCACCGTCATTTAGTTGAGTTTCTTTATGCTGATGTGCTGCAAGATGGACTTTTCCAAAGGGCAAGGAGCAGACCCCAAGGTGTCCCTACCCATGCAGGCAGCCCACAGCTATGGAGAATGGATTAATGCCTGTCCAGGGCTGCTTTAAAAATATTCAGCAATTCCTGTATTTTGGCAGAAAACGAGGGGTTTGGCAGGGAGCAGCTTGTCACGGTTTCTTTGGGAAGTTTTGTCTGCAATGAAGACAGGGCCAGTTCTCCAGCTGAGGTGCTGAAACCTCCTGTTTCACTGCCCACCCCCGAGGGTCTCTAAACAGTGTCCACTTGGGGATAATCCGTCTGGACTCCCATTCCTTAAGCAGCTCCATGTCATATGAATCACTGAGGTTGGAAAAGCCCTCTAGGACCATCGAGCCAAATCATTAACCCACCACTAACCTGTGTCCCCAGGTGCCACATCCACGCAGCTTTTGAACCCCTCCAGGGATGGGGACTCCACCACTGCCCTGGGCAGCCCATTCCAAAGCTTGACCACCTTTGCAGTGAAGAAATTCTTCCTGACATCCAACCTAAACCTTCCCTGGTGCGACTTGGGGCCGTTTCCATCCAGTTCTCTGTTCCTACTCTTGTGGGCTTGAGCCATCCTGGATGCCTTCTCCTTCACTTTAAGCTTTCCAGGCTTGTGTGGGTTAACCCCATTTGCATGGCTGTCAGGAATAACCCCCCTTGCAACCCCAAACAAGCCTTCCTATTTATATCCCTGGTTTAATCAGGAAGGCTAGTGCTTCCATAGCTACGTGATTAAAAATTAGGAGACCGGATTCTGTAGTGGTGCCTTATAATAACAACCAATCCTGGGAGCACAGTGGATGAATAATGGATCATGGCTCTGTGCTACCTGCTTCTTGCCTTCCCTTCTTTCTTCTTCTCCCCTTTTTATCTTCCATTTTTCTCCTCCTCCTCCTCCACCTTCTCCTCCTCCTCCTCCTCCTCTCCCAGGCTGGAGTTGAAACGGGGAAGGAACACATCCATCCTTCATTTTGCAGAAGTTAGAGAGACATCACTGATTCCTCTTCATCAGACCCTCCTCCCCAGCCAGGTCCCCTCTTAGGGAGCCTGGAGACATCAATAATCCAGGGCTATGTGGAGAACTGGGGGATCATAACCACCTACTTGGGAAGACGTAACCAGGACTCCTCCTCTCCTCATTGCCATAAACACCTCCCCAAATCAGGCTGCTGCTCCAATAGAGAGAAACAGGAGCAAAACAGTAAAAACCAAGGATTTTTGTCACTGGGCAGACAATTGGTTCCGTGTTTGTCTGCATGATGTTGTCCCCTATCCCATGATATCCCCTCATGGGCAGCTAAGGGACAGGTAGACTGTGTTGCGGGGTGATGTTGCTGCAAGAATACCAGGAAGAAAGTCAGGAATATCGAACATCCCGCCATAAAAGTTCCTTCATAAATTGCAGTTCTTCAGGGAAGGGCCTGTGGGTTGGGTTTTTTCCCCGCTCCACAAGATGAATTTGCAGTATTTTACAAGCCGAGGTCGAATTCAATTAATGGCTTCACTGAGGGGAAAAGAGGTATTGAAAAAACACCAGACTTGTTTTTAAACAGTATAAACTCATCCAATGAAAGGGCTTTAAAAAAAAAAAAAAAGAAAGAAATTAAAATGATTCCTTCCTTAATAGTTAAAACATCAGAACGGAGCAGAATCGTTCACATTTTCGTATTTCGTTGACAGACGTTTCAACGAACCCGAACCACAGATTTTCACTCCTTTTTCCACTCTTGTAGCCCGAGGGGGGGGAAAAAAAAAAAAAAAAAAAACACATTTTGGATCCGTGTAGGAAAGCTTTTTTTTTTTTTTTTTTTTTTTTTAATTTGA
>VXAY01005486.1:463762-487783 GCA_013399855.1 Oxyruncus cristatus
TTTTTTCTTTTCCCCCCAGTCCTCGAGTTCCACCCACTGAGCTGAAAAATCCCATTACTGCCAGCGCTTGGCAGCTGTGTGTGTGTGTGCCCAGCGGAGTGTGCCTGGCACAGCTGCCCTGCCCACCAATCCTGGGCTGGTGCAGGCAGCCAGAAAGGAGGTTTTACGTGTTTCTTGTCCAACTACAAGGCGGGGGCAGCGCAGGAGCACAGACAGGCTCGGGGGTTTCGGAGGGGGCTTTGGCCAGCTTTGGCGTGGATGTTGTGTGGCTCAGCTTGGGAAGGGGGAACAGCACTGACTTGGAACAAAACCAGCTCCACTTCGGTGCAAAATTGGCACATTTCTCCCTGCTGCATTCCCTCTGGAAGGATGCTGGAGGTAGGAGGGTTTGCCACCCGCTTCTGAGCGGGGTGTGAAGCAGAAATTTCTTCTTACGTCCTTTACTGGCATGAGCTGTTCTGCTTGGGCAGGAGGGATGGCTTTCCACTGTGTCTTTTACATTCCTCGTTGCTTCCCAATCCCTCAGGGGCTCCCAAACAGGCCCTACGTGGATCTGTAGCAAGACCAGCGTTTGGTTTTCCCAAGGACGTGGTTGGGAAGAGCTAAAAATACCTTTGAATAGTGATTTGGGCCTGAAGGGCTCTCAGCGTGGGGGTTCACGGCACCTTTGGGCAACAGGTGGGGCAGGAGTTTCCCTGCTGTTTCCTTGGAACAGTGCATTGCATCTGTGAGGCTGGGAATGCTGTGACAGAGCCAGGGAGAGGGAGGGTTGCACTTGCGTGTCACAGAGCAGAAGTAAAAGTTCATTTGTCTTATTAAGTCAGGAACGTTTTATCTCCGGATGAAACACCCACTGGTGGTCAGTGAGACCACGTGGTTCACTTCTGCAGAGCACAACCTCTGGAACAGGCTGGAGTCCCCATCCCTGGAGGGATTTAAAAGCCGTGCAGATGTGGCACTTGGGGACATGGGTTGGTGGTTGGCTTGGCAGTGCTGGGTTAACTTTGGGACTCAATGATCTTAGAGGTCTTTTCCAACCTAGCTAATTCTATGATTCCATGAAGAGCTGGACTGACAGCTGCACAGAGCCCTCCATCCCCAGAGCAGGTCCTGGCTGGAGCAGATCCCTCAGGGGAGTGGAGATGAAAGCTCTTCTCAGCAGGATTAAAGCCCAGTCCCTCTCTCCATCTGCATTTCCCATCTCTTACCATGCTGGGGATCCTTAGACATGCCGGGCTGGTCCCAAAAGAGGAGACCATGCTCAGGTGCCCCTCATCTGCTTCCCTGTTCCCACCCCTCCCTGTCTCTGGCATGAAATGCTTCTCAGCACAGTGAAGATGCCCTGGGGGGGGCAAAGCCCCATCCTGTAACCGCAGCCTGACACGGGCTGTCGGTGCTTCCAAAGAAGGCTGAGAACTCCAATGTCTCTGTGACACCCCTGGCAAGATCTGCTTGCACAGAGGGAGATGCTGAGAGGGGTCCCCCAGCCCCCTGTGTGTGAGAGCAGCACAGACCATGAGCGGGACTGACAGGGAGAGCAGAGCAGAGCAGGGAGTGCTCAGGGGTCCCTCCAGCCCTCCGTGACCAGGGGCTGCCAAGGGAGCCCTCCTCAAAGGCACGAGGCTGGAAATCACACTGCTGATGCCCAGGAGAAGTTATTCCCCCGAGTGCTATAGGTAACAATCCAAATCCAGCTTTTCTCTCCCCTCTCCCCCCTCAGCTTCCTCCCTCTTTGCAGCCAGAGGAGCAGGGGTCACACCTAATCCCCTCCAAGCCCCGTATCCTGTGTCCAGCAGCAGCCAGTTAGAGATCCCCGGGGAGGAGAACAGGAGCAGGAACAGCAAGCAAGGATATTTATTTCAAGCAGGGAGGCTGCTTTCAAGTGCTCACCATCCTCCTGCAGCTTGCAGCTCAGGGACAGCCAGGGCTTTGAGGATTTAGTAGCTCTTGGTGGATTTATCTACCACAGACCTGATCCCTCACACTCCTGCAAAGCTCCCAGGCACCTGACCTGTGTCCCCTCGAAACTTCACCAGTTCCTGCTGCTGTAGTTCAAATTTGGGGCACAGTTTTCACGTGAGCAGCAAAAGACAAGTGTCTGTAATGTGATGAGAGGGGGTTGGATGCTGCCACGGCCACAGCCAAACGATCTGCGGAGCTCTGAGAGGTCACAGGTCAGTCCTGGCAGCCCAGACCCCGCAGGTGACTCCAGGAAGGTTGGTTTCATGCTTCAAATGACATTGTCTCCCCTGGGCTCTTTCTCGGCAGTTCCTCCAGATGATCCTGTCATTATGGGGGGGCCCATCATCAGCCTGAGAGCAGGAGACCCCCTGAACCTGACCTGCCACGCAGACAACGCCAAGCCAGCAGCCTCCATCATCTGGATGCGGAGGGGAGAGGTCATCAATGGAGCCACCTACTCCAAGGTGAGGCAGGATGGGGCTGGGGACAGGGGCTGTGCTCTTCCCTGGCTTCAGAAAGGGGTACCCGGCCTGGCACTGCTTCAACACAACCCCAAAACACCCGGGGCGGTACCCTCAGCTCTGCAGAGCTCTGGCTCTCACCCCACTGCCCTCCATAGAGCCTTCCCGAGGAGAGGCAGGGAGGAAAACAGCCAGGAGGATGCACGTGAGAAATCACCAACTGTCACCAAAACGAGCTCTGCACTGAACTTGGCTCTTTGTACCTTTGTAAATCCCCTGGCACGGCCAGTCCTCCCCCCGACACCCTCCCTGGGCGTGGTGTTAAAGCTGTGTCCACAAACACTGACCCAGCACGACCTCTGGCTCCAAAGGCGGTTGCAGTGACACGCGTCCCCTCCCCTCCAACGGCAATTTTTCCGTGAAAAAATTGTCAGAGCTGTTGGCATTTTTTTAATTTAGACAGAAAAGCCTTTATTGGGTCATAAAGGAAACCATCAAAGAGCATCAGCAGCACACTCAGCTGGGCCCCCACACGCTCTCCTGTTTGTGGGCGCCTGATGTCTGCTGAGTGGGGGGAGATTCGGGGACACTTGACATTTCTAATGAAAATTTCTAAAGAGCAGAATCCGAGACCTAAAATGGGTCAGTTTGCAGCCATTTGTAATGCAAGCAAACTTCAAAGGCGGCAGCCAGAGCCAGTCCTCAAGCTCCCGGAGATCTTTAATAAACATTTCACCCTCTGCCACCGCTGTGAAGCCTCCCTCCACCCAGCCCCATTCCAGCAGCATCCCGAGCTACTTGGGAAAGCAGAGGAGCCAGAACACCCTCCTGGCCTCCTCCTTCTCCTCAGTACCTCGGCTGAAGCTGAGCCACTTCCCTGCAGCCCACCAGGAGGAGCAGAGGGGTAACTGCCCCATCTCCCTGCGTGCGCTGAGAGAGGCAGCACTAATTAAAGCCACGGAGATCTGACCTCTCCCTCTCTCAAATCAAGTGGAATTAATTAAAATCCAGGCTGCTGACATGCAGTTGTTTGCAGCTCGTTCCCTTCCCCTCCACTGCAGACTGACAGGCCCTGGGCAGGCAACTTTTGAGCCTTTTCCCTTTCAGACCCACAAGCGGTGGGGAGCAGGGAAGGAGGAATGTCCCTCCTTTAAAATATTTCCAACAAAAAACAAACAAACAAACAAACAAACAAAAAACCAAAACAAACAAACAAACAAAAAAAACCCCACAACCTTCCAAAGCAGAGCTTTCCAGGCTGCAGCTCCACCTCACACACAGCACAGGCATTTCCGTGGCATTTTAAGCAGCTGGCAGGGATGGGCTGGGAGGGAAGCCCTGCTCTGCACAGGGGAGCATCTTCCACTCCTACTGGAGTCAGGAAAACACCTTCGTTCCTCCTGGACTCAGGAAAACCTCCCTTTCTGAGCCTGAACCACCGTTTCCCCCTGACTTGCTGGAGGTTTCCATGAGGACCTTCCACACTAAAAAAGAAAATCAGCCTTCAGAAAAACTTACAGCCAAGTTTCAATGTTTTTTGAATGGGAAGTCTTGATTTTTGGGGTCTGAGAAACTTTTCTCTTTCTAAGCTCCCTTTAAAATTATTCCTGAATTTTCTCCTCTTCCTGCTTTTTCAAGAAAACTAAAACCTAACCCAGCTTTCCCTTGATCCAGATATTCCAGCCAACCAAAAAGAAACCGTGTTCAGGTTCCTGTTTGCCTGGAACCATCTGTACTGAGGGAGAATTTCTTTGGTACTCTGAATTTCCAGTCCACCAGCAGATCCATATGGAGCCCCCTGCAATCCCAGCCAGGCAGCACAGGGCTGACTGAAACCCCCCCCCAATCCCTGGTGAAGCAGACAGGGAATGTTACAGGATCCTGCAGGATTTTGAGGTTAAACCCAGATAGGGGGGGAATTTCTGCACAGAATTAGGGCTCACCCCATCCCCAGCACAGAAATGGGGCTGTTCCACAAGGGCCGGGCACACGGGGTGACAGCAGAGCAAGGACAGGGCACATCCTGCATTCTTGTGTCCAGAGACGGGCAAGGAGGCTGAGGAGAACCAGGAGGGGAAGGAACTGGAGCAGCAGGAGCGGTTGAGGGAGCTGGGGGGGCTCAGCCTGGAGAAAAGGAGGCTCAGGGGGGACCTTCTGGCTCTGCAACTCCCTGACAGGAGGGAGGAGCTGGGGGGAGTCGGGCTCTGCTCCCAGGGAACAAGGGACAGGACAAGGGGAAATGGTCTCAGGTTATGCCAGTGGAGGTTTAGATTGGATATAGAGGAAAATTTCTTCACTGAAAAGGTGGCCAGACATTGGAACAGACTGCCAGGGTGGTGGCGGAGTCCTCATCCCTGGAAGTGTTCAAAAAGCATGTGGAGGTGGTGGATAGGGGGAGGGACCTGTCAGTGCTGGATAAATGGCTGGACTCCATGATCTCAGAAGGCTTTTCCAACCCTAATGACTCTGTGATTCTGGGCTGACTATGGGGACAATTTGCTCATCATCACTCCTTGTCTCCTGTGCCTGAGGGGTACAAACCTGTGTGCACGAGGGCTGTGCCACAGTGAGCCCAGGGAAAGGATTAGTCGTGAATCACAGAGTCCTTTAGGTCTCAGAGAAAATCCCTCAGAGACCATCCAGTCCAACCATCACCTCAGCACTGCCAAGGCCACCACTGACCCATGTCCCCAAGTGCCACATCCACACGTCTGCTGATGTAAGTTTATCGTGCAATGAACCCCTTGTCTTACACTGTGAGGAGCAAACTTGAAAGGTGCAGACTTAGAGGGTCCGAAATCCAGAGTGCTGATAAACCAGACAGAGGTCAGAGGTCAGGGAATGATGAAAAGACTGGAAACCACACAACACCTTGAGAGCCTCCGAGGGCTGGAGGGGTTTGATTTATCAAAGGCAGGGCTACGGGGTGACGTGACCACGGTCTGCAAGGACTGTAAGAACTTGCAGGAGGATTTGGGCTTGGGAAGGGAGGGCTCCCAGGCTCCTGGGCTCCTGAGAGAGGCATGGCAGGGCACCAGGGCTGAAGTCAAAGTCAGATAAATCCAGGGAAGAGATACAGTGCCAAGGCTGAGCAGGCAGACCAGGTTAACCACCGCCGTGCCAGGCTTGGGAGTTCGTATCTCTGGCATCCACAGGTCCCATCAGTGATCACCAGCCCAAGTGGTGATGATTTACCACAGGCTGGTTCAGACCACAGCACAGCAGCCGTGGCTGGGGTCAGTCCGTGCTGCTGGCACCCCTCATTCCTGTGGGAAGTGCCCAGGTAGCTTTGTGCACTCGCCTGCAGAAGGTGACAGCGGGGTCAACAACCCACTTGCCTCTGGCTCCCTCTTTCCTGGGATGGTGGGTGACGTATCTCACTCGGAGCTCTGCTCCCCAGGCCTAGGCACAGCAGGGCTGGAGGGAAACAGATGGGAGTTAAGAGCCCAATTCCCAGGGGAGTGCAGTGAAATTTGTCTTTGTTATTCCCCCAAGGCTTTTGGCAGATTCCAGCCAGAGGAACTGTTATTGCAGAGAGCTGCTTGGCTGAGAAGCTCATACTGTGCCTGCGGAGCCTGGCACGGCTTGGAATGGGAAAGGGGGCCCTCTCCGGTAGGAAACTGCCTTTCCTGATCCCTTTTTCCCCCGTTACAGACACTTCTCCGTGATGGCAAGAGGGAGAGCATCATGAGCACCCTCTTCATCGCCCCCTCCGACATTGAGAACGGGGAGAGCATCGTGTGCCGCGCCACCAACAAAGCCATTCCCAGCGGGAAGGAGACCTCGGTCACCATCGACATCCAGCGTGAGTACACGGCCAGCTGAGCTCCCTCTGGGCACTGGGACATCCCAGCCCTCTCCAGCCCTCTCCAGCCCTGGGGCTGTCCGCACAGCTCTGACCCCGGGCAGGAGCAGGGTGTTGGGACTGGGATTTTCCCTTTACTGGGATTTACCGGCACGTTGTAACAGTGAAGTCACAGCCAGAAGATCTCATGTCCTGAGCTCCCTGTGGGGCTCAGGAACACCCCTGCCACAGGGACATCCTGCTTCCCAACATTTGCCTCTTGTGCCCCTGGTTTTGAGCAAAAGCAGCACCAGCTGCCCTGCTCTGGGTGGCCCCACTGTGCCCTCAGGGGTCTTTGGAGCAGAGATGGATCCCAAAGGGTTCTGGGTGAGCAAACGGCATCTCTGGGCATGGCCAGCAGTGGAGATAAGGCTCATTAACATCTCTGGTGCACAATCACGTGTTTCCAGCCTTACAAGCGGTTCACTGATAGGGGTTTTCGTATCATTCTCTGCTGGGATGGCGTGTGAGACACCTGATCGGGGGGAATTGTCCCCCCCGTGACACACAGGCAGCACCAGTCACCACCCCATGGGGACAGGTGTGTCTTAAGAGCCATATCCTTCACCCTTTACTTTAAATCCACAGAGCAAAATCTTCTTTCCTCCAAAATTCACATTTCACAGGCCTCTCCCCTCCTCCTCTGCAGTAGCTGTTGCTCTCAGGCTCATCCTGACCCCCTCCAGACGGGCTCCATTTGCACACCCAGTTCCTGCAGCTGTATTTACCCACAATTTGCAAGAGCAGGGCGTTCAATATTAACATGCCAGCTGCTTTCCAGAGTCCAATTAAAACTGGCTGAACAAACTCAAGCACAGCAGAAAATTCACCATTTAAGACTTGCAGCTTTTGCTGCCGGAAGATTACCGGGCTCTTGGGTTGCTGGCTGCATGTCCTGACAGAACTGGGCAGATAAAATGAGATAATAGCCTGGGTTATTTCACAGCCAGCAAACAGTTACAATGGCTGGAGACACACTCACACTCACACAAACAACACAGAGCTGGAGACATCATTACACTGGGTACAGTGCGGGCAGGGGACGTGAGCTGAATCCCTGAGCCTCGTGGAATCTGCTTGGAGAAGGGAGAGACCCAATAAAGAACACCAATTTCCACTCTGAGCCATTAAATGCTCCATGCTGTGAATGTAATAACAATAATATCCTACCCGGCTAATAAAAGTATGTTGTTCTTAATGAGGGCTAATGAGGATATCAATCTCCCAAAGCTGGGTGGGTGATGGAGAGAGAGAAAAATGCCCAGATGGATTAACCAGGCTGAGGTGGGATGGATTTTGACCCAGGTGCAAGAGCCAGCTCTAGCTGCATCTAGTCATAGCATCGTGGAATCGTTAAGGTTGGAAAAGACCTCTGAGATAATTAGGTGCAACTACTACCCCAGCTTTAGTCCCTTAGGTGTCACTCCTAGCTTGGTAGACAACCAACTGCATTCACTTTGCAAAGAGCTAAAGGTGCTTTTCTCCAGCAAAAAAAATTATCTGGGCCACTCGTTTTTTCCTGGGGAATTGTCCTGGGAAGGCGGGGTGGGCTGTGAACTCCTCTGCACCACTCTGGCAATAAGAGGTGCTCCTGCCCATGGGTATTCTTCCAACATCCAGCAGAAAAGCAGCACCTTGGGGCGAAAAAGAAGTGGTTTCTGCAAGAATAAGGAAAAGCAGGCTGCAGTTGTTGCCTGGGGAGCTACTCCCCAGCCTGGCACAACCTGCTTCATCCCCCTGGACCCTGCCCCTCTCCACCTCCACTGGTGCAGGTTGAACTCACACCATAGGAAACGTTACCCAGCTGCACAGTTCGAAAGAGATGGCCTTGCAAAATAATCCCAGGGAACCCAAAAATAATCCTTCCCAGGAAGCAGCAGCCTGGTAAATCACTCCTCCTGCTTTATTTCATTTTCTTTTGCAACTCAAAAGAACATCAGAAACTCTCACAGGCAGCAGAAAAAAAAATGCCCGGGTGGGGGTTATTCTTACGGAGGGTGTGAACGTGGTGGGAGGAATTATCCTCTTTCAGCTGATGCAAAGTCAAAGTTGGGCTCCCATCAATCTCATGCCTGACCATTTTAGCAGCAATGAAATAGCTGAGTCATAAACCCCTCCCCTTCCAAATATAAAAATAAAGGGGGGTCGGGGGGTGGTGGTGGGAAAGAACTGGAAAAAAGCCCAGCACAGGGTCTGTAATGGAAACACTAAGCGGCTCCAGCTGGAACATCTGTTCAATGTGATTTCCGTTCCACCAGCCACATCAAAGTCAGCCTCCTGTGAGTTATGCACCGAACATCACAAGTGGGATTAAAATCATGTTTAATAGTTTGATATGCCATAAACTATTTATACTGCAGGAGCCCAGTGGCTCCATGGAAATGCACACCCGGCGTGCCGGGATGGGGAGGAGCAGGGTTATTGCTCATCCAAAGCCATTTGCTCCAAGCCTCTGCACACACATGTGCACTTGCTCATTTTTACACCTTCTTCTGTCATGGCAAGAAGGGATTTGGCTGCATCTGTGTGGTTTTGCAGGACGTGGGAGGAGGAGGAGGAAAGTGGAGGGTGGTGAGGGGCCCACGGCTGTGTTGGAGGGTCTCCCGCTGCGTTTATCCTTGGGGCTTTGGAGTATTTGATTCCCCTTCGTGCTTGCCACTGGTGAGTGGAGAGCCCAGGCCTGAAGAGGCATCTTTGCCTTAGAGAAGAGGTTGGGAAGGGCTTGTCCGCAGGGGAGAGGAGCAGGGAGAGGGCTTTGCCCCTGGCAGTACAGGAGCCAGCAGGGTGCCCGCAGCCCATGGAGCTCATTCCCGAGGTGCTGAGTTAAACTGGCGGGAGATGAGGGGTTTGCCAACGTGCGCCCCGGGCTGCGGGGCCGGTCCCGGCGCGGTGCCGTACCCGGGCGTGCAGCCGCTCCTCCCGCCGCCTGTGGGCCGGCTCTATCTGCTTCCATCGTTCCAATTAATTACGAGAAGCCGGGCGGGAATGAGGATTGTAACCGAATGGAATTACATCCTGATGAGTTGCAATTTGTGTCTTTTTTTTTTTTTTCCCTTCAAAATGCCCCGAAACACACCGGCACACACAAACCCACGCTGTCCGCGGCACCCGCAGGGTTCGAAAGCCCAATCCCGTTGGTGAAAGGCGAGATCAAAGACTTTAATTCATTTCCTTTGCTCTTTTTTTTTTTCTTCTTTTGGTCTTTTTAATCTTTTTTATTATTATTATTTTTGAATGCCGGAGAGAGCCGGGCTCATTTTAATACAAAGAGGCTCCTCGGTAAATCGCAGGCACAGCTCCTAACCCATCAAACAATGGGGAAGCTACTAAAGAGAAGTGTGATTCATACTTAACAAAGGAAGGTGATTAGCTGTTGTTGTCTAACAATGGGGAAGTGTCAGGATGCCTGGGAATGAATTAGGAGCCCGCTATACATCTCTGGGCTGCTATGCGAGGGAAGCTCATTTATATTCCCAACTGCGCCCATCTTTATTGTCATTTGAATTGCACATTTTAAAATGAAATTAGGGTAAATTGAAAATACCTATAATTTCCCCGTCATAATTTCCCATCAGGAAGGCAGGTGGCTTTGCTCGCAACGAAGTCGGGCTCCGGCTGGGTAAATGCCACGGGGCGGAGGAGGAGGCGCTGGAATGCTGCTGGAACGCCGCCTTCCCCACTCCCCTCCCGCCCAGCCAGCGGCACCGCCGAGGCCACCTCCGAGACGCCCCTTCTGCGAGGTGACCTTGCTGCGAGGATGGTCCCAACCCACCCCGCACCTCACAGGGCTGGAATGACACGGGGCTGCTCTGGATGCTGCTCCCACACCGGGATGCCCAGCCAGAGGCAGGTCACTCCAGCCGGACCCTGGCTGGGGAATGCTGGAGGGAGCTGGCGGAGGGAGAAGCCAGCGGGGAAACTTTCATCCCTATTAAACACAGCAACGCTCCTTGGGCTTGGTTACAGCCATGGCTTCACAGTGTCCCAGCAGGTGGCCGAGAAGGCCAATGGATCCTGGCCTGGCTCAGGAACAGTGTGGCAGCAGGAGCAGGGAAGTGATTCTTGCTCTGGACTCAGCGCTGGTGAGGCCACCCCTGGAGTGCCGTGTCCAGTTCTGGGCCCCTCAGCTCAGCAAGGACATGGAGGGGCTGGAGCAGGTCCAGAGAAGAGCAACCAGGCTGGGGAAGGGACTGGAGCACAAGTGCTGTGAGGAGAGGCTGAGGGAGCTGGGGTTGTTGAGCCTGGAGAAGAGAAGGCTCAGGGGAGACCTCATCGCTCTCTACAACTCCCTGACAGGAGGGGGGAGCCAGGTGGGGGTTGGTCTCTTCTCCCAGGAACCAGCAGTAAGACAAGAGGGCTCGGCCTTAAGCTGTGCCAGGGGAGGTTTAGGTTGGATATTAGAAAGAAATTCTTTCCAGAGAGGGTAATCAGCCCTTGGAATGGGCTGCCCAGGGAAGTGGTGGATTCTCCATCCCTGGAGGGGTTTAAGGTGAGACTGGATGTGGCATCAGTGCCATAGGCTGGGTACCACGGCAGGGTTGGATCAAAGGGTGGACTTGGTGATCTCGGAGGTCTTTTCCAACCCGGCTGATTCCCTGATTTTATGGTTCTATGAAATCAAGCCCTGGACCTGTGGCATTGACCCTGCTCCCAGCTCTGGGAGCCCAACCACCCCCTGGGCCAGTGGGTACCAATCAGCTTCTCTGAGCCCCTGCCCTGGCAGCTGCAGCCTTCCCCCATTTTCCAGCAGGGAAGGATGTTGCTGGGATATTTAGGAAGCAGAGAGAGGCAGCAGGTAGAGGCAAACACGTAACATGGCCTATTTTAGGATATGTTTTTGCATATATGCATCATCCCACCTCGAGGGCAGCAGAGCCCCTCAGCTGGGTCGATGAGCCCCAACGCACTCTGCCATGGGACAACTGGTTCTTCAGGCACCCAAAAAACCCTCAACAAGGCCACTTCTTTCTGCTTTTTCCCCTCAAATGAGGTCCCACGCTTAAAACTTAAAGCTGGAGGTCTGACACCACCCCCCTCCCACCCCCAGACATCATGAAAAATTAAAACAGGTCTGGATATTCTTATTCCCATCTAAACATTGCACCCGTTTCTCGCTTGCTTTCATCGGCTCTTTCCTGAATTTTATTTGCTGCTGAAGCATTTTGATGCTTCTCATGTGAAAAGGAGAGAAACTGAGCAGCAGTTGGGAGGCTGGAGCGGCCTCTGACACGAGTAAGGCCTTGGTAGAGATGATTAGGCTGATGAAAGAGCAGAAATGCCACTTTCAGCTTAGAGGAAAGACAAAAGATCATCATTACACAGCGAGATATTAAATGGGAGCGTCTCAAAGCAGGCGAGTTTCTGTCCTTAAATGGGAATCAGAGCCAGCAGTCACACTTTAAAAGTGAAATGTTACATCCAATGGTGTCTGTGGCTCCTCTTCCTGTCTCATTCACTGAAGTCCTCCAAGAGAAGAGCAGTGTTCATGGCATCAGCCTGTTTGACAACCATTAAATGGCTTTCAACTGAAAAATGGCCTCCTGCTGCCAGAGGGCAGGGTTAGATGGGATATTGGGAAGGAATTCTTCCCTGTGAGGGTGGTGAGGCCCTGGCACAGGTTGCCCAGAGAAGCTGTGGCTGCCCCATCCCTGGAAGCGTTGGAGCAGCCTGGGCTAGTGGAAGGTGTCCTTGCCCATGGTAGGGATGAGTTTTAAGGTCCCTCCCAACCCAAACCGTTCTGGGATTCTGCGATATCACGGCATCAAGGAGTCTCAGCGCTTTTGCCAAGCTTTCTTACAGCCAAATTTCACTTTCCAGACTCAGAACCTGGCAGGCAGCAGGCAGGGGGATGCTGTGCCGTGTCTGTGGGTCTCTCAAGGGCTCGTCTCTCTCTTTGCAGACCCACCCCTGGTGAACTTGTCCGTGGAGCCGCAGCCGGTGCTCGAGGACAACACTGTGAAGTTCCACTGCTCCGCCAAGGCCAACCCCGCCGTCACCCAGTACAGGTGAGGTGACCCTCCCCTCATGGCACCACGCCCCTGCTGAGAGCATCTCACCTTCCCCCCCCCGCCCAAAGCTTCACCTCCAGGCGGCCAAGAGCGCTCAGCACCTCTGGCTGTGATTTCTGGTGGCCATTCCACTTCCCCCCATGTTTCCCAGCGCTCGGTGCTCGTTGTGGCTCATCCCCGTGGCCTGTGCTGCCCCCCAGCCAGCTCCTGATCCCTGCAGAGCGGCAGAGCCCTGCTGTGGCTCGGTCCTTATCCCAGCACCCCCCTCCGACGGCTCCCTGGTGCCGCGCTTGCCTTGATGATGTTGTTACACGTCGAGAGGCTCCGCTCGCCGCCGCGTTCTGCTGCACTCAGCAGCTCCTCAGTCAGGGATTCATCGGGTTTGGAGTGGATTAAGAGGCCTGGCACCGAGCTGGCAGAGCCATCTGTTTGGGGACATAACGAGCAGCGAGCACCGAGTGAAAAGTCTATTATGGGAAAATTCCTGCCTTTTTTTCTCTGCACACTCTTTTATGGCTCGAACAATGCAGCTCCTTCCCTATCTCCGTGTAACCCTTAAGCACCCACCGTGAGCCTCCCTGTGCCCAGGGAGCCTCTCCATCCCCAGCAGAGTGGAGCTGAGCTCGGCAGGGCCGGAGCAGAGTGGCTGGGCTGGAGGTGTGGGGGGTTCCACGGGGCATGGGCTCTCCTTGAGTGGGATGTTCTCCTTGAGTGGGTGGGATCGTCGCTGCTGGCCGGGGTCTGCAGTGCCCCTGCAGTGGCCAGGCTGAGCTCAGAGCGGGTCACAAGTGGTTGAGAACTGCGGGAGGAGACAATGAGTCGCTCGCAGCTGCGGGAGGTCTGGGGGACCCCTGCCTGCACCCCCTGTGCTGACCCAGCCCCAAACCTCCCTTGGCCCTCCTCTTTTCTCTGTGAGCAGTGACAGGACCCCAGGGAAGGGCTGGAGCTGTGTCAGGACAGGGACAGGTTGGATCTCAGGAAAAGGTTCTTCCCCCAGAGGGGGGTTGGCACTGACCAGGCTCCCCAGGGCAGTGGGCACAGCCCCAAGGCTGCCAGAGCTCCAGGAGGGTTTGGACAACACTCTCAGGGACAGGGTGGGATTGTTGGGGTGTCTGTGCAGAGCCAGGAGTTGAACTGGATGATCCTTGTGAGTCCCTTCCAGCTCAGGACATTCTGTGATTCCATGATTACTCATCTAGGGGTTGCTGAGCTCAGCCCTACCCTGCTCTCCGTGTCACATTCCGTCGCCACTGCGGGCGAGCAGATGGCTCTGCACGGAGCAGTCACTGCCATGGGCCCTTGGGAATGTGCCTGAGGGCTGATAGGTTGGAAAACACCCTACTCTCAAAGGCTTTTGGTCTAAGCAAACAAACTCTGGGTATGGAAAGCGGGGCAGGTTGTCGGCACACTTTGGGAGAAGAGACCATCGTGCAACCAGGTACATCCCCATCCCAGCACCACCATCAGCAGCTCATCCCCTCCTGCCTGGAAGCCCTGAGTGTGCACAGTCTCACCATCCATTCTGGCTTTGCAGCAGCAACCATGGATAATAAGAGAGGAGGCACCTCCAGGGACAGGTTCCCATGACCCACCTCCTGTTAGGCTCGTACAGCTTAATTAGTACAATCGAGTTTCCTGGTAGGAACGATTCCTTCCAGCTGGATATCAGCACAACAAAGCAATAATTGTGTTCCTGGTTACACAGAAGAGTTATTAATTTGAGAAGTCAATTAATGTCAAAGATACAAATAGCCCTGGTTTAATATTTACAGTTAGGAGGAAAATGAAGTGTGTGACGGGCTGGGTGCAGGGCCCACGTGGCTCTGGCTCCAGCAATGATTCTGCTACAGCCCAAGGCAAAACAACCACCTCTGGCCAAGGAACCAGACAGTGGCAAGAGCCTGGCAAAATTTCTGCTCCATCAGCCTGATCCTCAACAGTGGGACCTTCCACATCAGCCCTGAACCCAGCCTGGGCTGGAGCGGCCTGGAAGGCTCCTGTCCGGGTTGTTCCCTTCCTTGAAGTAGGATTTTGGGCAAGGGGGACTGGCTTCAAATCGACAGAGAGGAGGTTTAGATTGGGGATTGGGAAGAAATTCTTCCCTGTGAGGGTGGGGAGGCCCTGGCACAGGCTGTCCAGAGAAGCTGTGGCTGCCCCATCCCTGGAAGTGTTGGAGCATCCTGGGCTACTGGAAGGTGTCCCTTCCCATGGCAGGGGGCTGGAATGAGATGGGCTTTAAGGTCCCTCCCAACCCAAACCATGCTGTGATTCTGTGATTCCCCTTGGCTGTTTCCACCCTCTGGATCCATGCCCAAGCCAAGCTGGATTGCTTTTCTCCACCAAGTGGAGACAGACCCACTACACTTATCCCATATTCGGTGCCACCTTGGTCACACAGGGTGTTTGGTGTCCCCTCTGGCTGCAAATGCCTCCCTCAGCCCCCTTCTTTGCTCTCACCCATCCTGAGGCCACAGGTCTTGTCACCCTTCCTGTTCCCTGAGCCTCAGCATTCCTGCTTTGCCACAAATGGCTTTGGGATTCGTTTCATGATGGATTTTATTATCAAAACTAATTGCCCATTTTTTTCACGTTATGCTTTCTTAGAAAAGTGATTTCGGTGGGGAAGGGGGGGTTGGGNAGGCATGAAAAATTCAAGCAGTTTGGGTTTTTTATTTCTTGAGTTCTCTCAACATGTAAACTTCACACGAGGCTTTTTCCCTACCACTGTGACAAGCAAACAGGATTCGGCAGCGCTCGGTGGGGCTTCCTTCTGCTTAATGGCTCTGATTGATGTAGGGGGGATTCACTTCCCTTCCAAAAGATCCCACAGCTCTTCACTAACTATGTAAAGGTGGCAGATGTTTCAGCACTGAAGCTTGGAGTCCTCTGGAGTGGAACACCCAAGCAAGGAGCCCCCCTGCACCTCGACACTGGCAAGGAGAGAAGGGTGGGACGTGTAAAGCCCTGGGACTGAGATACCTGGAGGTGTGAAAAGGAAGAATATGAGCTCAGTGCCATCCTCAGGGTCAATAAGGACCCTTCCACTTGAGAAAATTAACTTGTTCTGCCTTAAAAACAAACATTAGAGAGAAACCGTGATTTTCTTTTTCTCCTCGGGAGAGGACCACTCTAATATTTGTCCTGTGGCTTCCCTCATCCTCAGACAGAGACCCCAGATCTTCAACCCCTGTTTATTTTTAACCTCCCCCAATATGTTTGCCAGTAAACAGCTCTGAACACAAAGGCAAAAATGTCTAAACAACAATAAATCCGTTTTTCTGGGCATAAACCCACAGCCAGCTCTGCAGGGCCTTCCCTGCTCCCAGTACACCAAGTTGTCACTTCGCTGGAATTTTTAAGAGGCAATGAATGGGTTTTGCGCCGGCTTTGCATCCCAGATTTTTCTGGCTGGGAAAAGCACATGAGTTCGAGAATCTCACCCAAAAATGCTCCTGTGGGAAGAATCCATGAAAACTGGACTGTTGGTTAGGAAGAAGCCACTGAACCACCCCCCTGGTCCTACTGACCAAGATTTTAAGCCCAGACCCCTCGCTCTTTGCAACAGAGGGGTAAAAGAAACAAAACCCAACACAATTCCCCGGGAGACAAAAATCCCTCTCCACCCCCGTAGAGAACAGGGTTTTGATGAAATCGGGGCAGCTGCTTTATCCTTCAGAGTTTTTCTTTGTGCTCTCCTCCATAATACATCACACACGGGTGGGTTTTGATGCAAGGGAGACCTGACTGGAAAGGAGACCCCAGAGCCACCCGCTCCCAGAGCCAGGGTGGGAAGTTAACAGCCTGCACTGTCTTCACTTCTGGGGGCAGGGGGTTAAAGAAATGTTGTCAAAGTTGACAGATTTCCATGAAATCTTTGGCCTCAGTGGCGCTTTCTAAGTCAGAATCCTTCTTCCTTAAAATCTGCTGGCATCTCACAGCTTTGGGAAGCAGGCAGGGCCAGGGCAGGGTGTCCTGTGCTGGATGCCCAGCTGCTCTGCTCCTTTCCTTAGCTGAGGACACAGGAGCTGAAATCCAAGCCCTTCTGCCTCACTGGCAGGAGCCACCTCTTGACAAGGAGCATCTTTTTCCCCAAGGAGGTTTGTTTGCCCACGATGTCACCTGGGCTGTCACTCGCGGGACAGGCTGGTGTCACCAAAATCAAGTGGAGGGAGTCAGGCAGAGGCTGGTGAGGTGTCACAGCAATCCCTGAGCAGGGGGGTTGACGTAGGGATGAATCAACTCTGGCAGCAGGATTTTGCTCGTTTGCATGTTTTCCCTCTCTCCATATAGAGCAAACTTTGCACAGACATATCCTATGGTTTCTGTAAGGTCTTATACCCCACCTGGCGTGGTTTTACCCCACCTCTGCCTGGGAAATGTTCCCCTTGGAGCTGAAGAGCAGCTCAGCCCACCAAAAAGCTCCTTGGGGCTGCCAGCGCAGCATCTCCCACTCGGAAGAGTCTCGAGGGGACCTGGGCTGCTCGGCAGCACCCCAGGATGTGTCCCCATCTGCTTTAGCACCATGGGCACGGGGCTGGAAGGCCAGAGGGGCTCCCTGCTGTCCCAAGGGCGGTGGGGGAAGGCTGGCCCTTCCTCTCCCCTGGCCTCGAGCCACTGGCAGGCTCTGCCAGCCCGTTTGCAGGTGGAGCGTCGCGGTGCCAGGCTGGAGCAGCGGCACATCCCACCTGCCTTCCCTCAGCAACCCGCTGCGCTCGGTGGGCAGTTCTGGGATGGGGCAGGGGGGGGGTGTGGAATCTGGGAATTTACGGGCTTTCTTTTGCTGCAAGCAGACGGGCCGGAGAGGGAGAGGGAGAGTAATTAGCTGTCGCCGCTGCTCTGCCACCTGCGATGGCGGGTGAAATTAATGGAAAGCAGCAGAAGTCGGGGCTACGTGAACCGACTCCCAACCAGGCCCCCTCTTTGCTCCCTTCAGATCTCTCTATTTGCCAATCTTCTCGTGGCTTTTGATGTCTGTTGTGTGTCTGTGGGGTGTGGGTTTTTTTTTTTTTTTTTTTTTTTTTTTGCTGTTATTATTTATCACTCGCAGTAAGAAAGAGAATCTTTAAAGTGGCAGCAGAAAATGGGAAGGTTTAATATTGCAGGAGGCAAAGTCCCTCAGCCTTTCGGGCTCCTCGGCTGATGATTATTTTTGCGGAGTGATGGGGAGCTGGTGCAGGCAGGGCAGTGATACATATCTCATTTTGTGCATCCACACAGTGCTCTCGCCCCCTGGGCTAGTGCAAGCCTTTGCAAATAAAGTTATCTTTGTAGGGGTTGGTAGGGGGACGTTTGGAGCCACCCCCCAGCACCAGCTGCAGTTCTGGGGACCACTTCGCTCACAAAACGAGGTGTGGGACTGACGGACAGACACACAGACACAGCAAGGTGTTGAGCACGGCAGCTGTGAACACACCCAGCTCCCCATAACAGTGTGGGACGTGGCAGAAGGTCCAGCTGATGCTGCAGCAGGAGCAGAGATCAGGAGGAGCTGGGGGACACTTGTTTGTCAGGGATGGAGCTGCACCACTTCCTCCCCATCCTGTAGGAGAAGCGGGATCGTATTGTGTGAGGTCCCAGCAAGCTCCAGCTGCCCTGGTTGGGCTGAAGCCAAGCCCAAATCTTCCTGCACCAACCAGCTTGGTGAGCAGCAGCTGCAGGTCAGGGCTTGAGGGTGCCTGGCCATGCTGGGCCAGAGCTCAGAGCCAGCCCCAGCACCCCCCTGTCCTCACCACCATTGTGGAGGCATCGCGTGGCTCACCCTGGAGCATTGTTTGTTTGCTCACTCAGTGGGCTCCAGTCTGCAGGGAAGACCTTGTTTGGTAAATACTGTTTTATCTGTGAGCCAGCAGCACACTGTCGCTCATCAAATATTAATCCAAACTCAACTGCTTCCTAACAAGGTTTTCTTTAAACACGTTTGGGGCTCGAACACACCTGGTGGGAGGAGGCAGTGTCCTGGCTTCCCTCTGGCCCTGCACAGGGAAAACAAAGGGACAGCAGCCAGAAAGAGATCCCTGGTCCTGTTCCTCCAGCCTCCTCCACAGGGCCCTAGCTCTGGGTGGGATGCAGGGTGGGCATTTCCCAAACACGCGGAGGAGGAGCCCAAGTGCCTTTGGTAGATCTGGTGTCTCCAAGGATCCTTCGTCATTCCCAGGGGCATGTCTGGGAGTGTTTTGTCTGCTGGTCTTGGGGGAGAAAGTGGCAGATTTGTTGGGGTTCAGGTAGATATGGAAAAATTGCACCTGATGTGGACAAGCTGTGAGAAGAGAAGGAGTAAATGACGATCTGCATCTGCTGTGCCTTGGCCTGCCTGCCGTGCACTCCGCATCTCGGAGGCATTCATTCCATGGAGACACATTCCCACACTTTGTTTGAACAAACCCGTAGGAGAAGTTCAGACTCCACAGAGCATTGCTGCTCTTTATCCTTTGAGCCCTGCCTGCACCGTTTGGGGACCTGCATCCCACCCCGTTTATTCATGAGACGCCTCCGGCTGCCCCGGAGGAGTCGAGTTCTCCCAGAGCACGTGCCCCGTGTCCTGCTGGGAAAGGCTTGGAAGTTTGCTCAGGCACTTGAACCAGCTCCCTCGTGGCTCAGCGTTGCTTTGGTGTGTGGCAAAGAGCCAGGGAATGAGAGCATGAGGGTGACACTGGGTGGGAGAGCAGCACAGAACTGTGAGAGCACGGGGGGTGGAAGAGGGAGTGAGCAGCTGGCCAGCCCTTGCCTGGCTTGGTGGAATCGTGGCACTTTCACTGCCCCAGTAAACGTGGCTGGATGGACCAACTCATTGCCAGGAGCACAACCATCATCAGTCAGTCGTGGGCTCAACACACAGACCCGGCTTCTCCAAAACAAATCCCCAAGGGAAGAGGGAAGAGGCAGCCCCTGCCCCGGGTGAGTGCTTATAGCACTCAGAGGGGGAAGCCCAGAATGAAGGTCAGCAAGTCATGGAATCACAGAATTGTTTAGGTTGGAAAAGCCCTCTGAGGTCATTTAGCCCAACCATTCCCACAGCACTGCCAAGGCCACCACTAACCCACGTCCCCAAGTGCCACATCCACATGGCTTTTAAATCCCTCCAGGGATGGTGTCTGGGCAGCTGTGCCAGGGCTGGACAACCCTTTTAGGGAAGAAATGAAGAAATGTTTCCTGACATCCAACCTAAAGCTGCCCAGGTGCAACTTGAGGCCATTTGCTCTCGTCCCAAGTCACTGATTTGTAGGGATTCCCGTCCCTAATTCCTCATGCTCACTCCTCAGGGATCAGACCTGTTCAGACGGGGTCCCCGTGCCAGAGGGCTGCCCCCAGGGATACATCTGAAGCAGGATAAAAGTGAAAGTGAGCTAAAACCGCCTCCAGGCAGTGAGGAGAGCTGAGCTGACAGACGGGTGCACCCTGTTTCATCTGACCAGCACGAAGCCACATCTATAGAGCTGAGGAATTTGGGTCTTAGGGAAGGAAGAGCCGTGGGAATTGTTTCCTGCTGCCAGGAGAGATCACCCTGGGCACTGGGAGCAAGATGCCTCTCTTCCAGCTGGCTCTCCATGGGTCAGTTGGGCCTCTGGATGTGCCCAGCATCCCTGTTCCCGGGTGAAAGGCCGGGGGAAGGCGTGTTTGGAGTTTAACGCTTTTCCATGGCACCACAGTTGTCCCTGCCTCGTCCATTTAGCTGAATATGTTCACAGATCCGTAGGCTGTAAAGGCCAGGAGGGTTTATTGGATCATGGGAAGCTGATGCAGAGATCTGGGGCGATGATTTCATTGGCAACTTTTGAGGGAGAAGTGGCAAATGATCCATTTAATGGGCACTGCCTGGCACTGCCTCCAGCCAAGCCACAGCAGCGGCCGTTTCCCCTCTTCTGGCACTGTAAAACCTGAGTATACTTTAATACACAATTCAGATGGCTTTGGAAAGTGCCTCCTGGGAGCTGGTGTGTTTTTCTGCTGCTGGTTTTTTTCTGCCCTTAACGAGAGGCCCAGAATAAAAGCGACCACCCCCTCACGCCCAGCGTTCCCCAGAGCTTTGATCGCCGTGACCACGACCCAGCTGGCCCATTTTTGGGAGTCTCTGCCAGGGAAGGGGGATCTGCAATATTAAGTCTTATTAAATTACAGTCATTACCTCTGGTAATATTTAACAGGTGTTGCCAAGGGTTTCAAACAGGCTGCGGAGGGGCCAGTGACTGCAGACAGGGTGGGAAATCCGTGGGCACGTTCCCCCATGTGCATCGTGCTCAGTGTTACACTCCCAGGGGAAAAAAAGCACCTGGATGTCCCCTGTGGAGAGACAGGGACCCTTTCAAGGCCAAGTTGGACAGAACTTGGAGCTACCTGGTCTAGTGCCCCGGCCCGTGGCAGGGGGTTAGAATGAGATGAGCTCCAAGGTCCCTTCCAACCCAAACCATCCTGGGATTCTGCAGTTCTGTTTAATATCTTTAATATCTTTATTGATGATTTAGATGAAGGGATAGAGGGCACCATTAGTAAATTTGCAGATGACACCAAGCTGGGGGGGAGTGTTGATCAGCTGGAAGGCAGGAGGGCTCTGCAGAGGGACCTGGACAGACTGGAGAGCTGGGCTGATTCCGACGGGATGAGGTTCAACCAGGCCAAGTGCCGGGTCCTGCACTTTGGCCACAACAACCCCCTGCAGCACCACAGGCTGGGGACAGAGTGGCTGGAGAGCAGCCAGGCAGGAAGGGACCTGGGAGTTTGGATGGACAGGGAGCTGAACATGAGCCAGAGTGTGCCCAGGTGGCCGAGAAGGCCAATGGATCCTGGCCTGGATCAGGAACAGTGTGGCAGCAGGAGCAGGGAAGTGATTCTGCCCCTGTACTCAGCACTGGTGAGGCCACCCCTGGAGTGCTGTGTCCAGTTCTGGGCCCCTCAGTTCAGGAAGGATATTGAGGTGCTGGAGCAGGTCCAGAGAAGAGCAACCAGGCTGGTGAAGGGACTTGAGCACAAGTCCTATGAGGAGAGGCTGAGGGAGCTGGGGTTGTTTAGCCTGGAGAAGAGAAGGCTCAGGGGAGACCTCATCGCTCTCTACAACTCCCTGACAGGAGGGTGTAGCCAGGTGGGGGTTGGTCTCTTCTCCCAGGAACCAGCAGTAGGACAAGAGGGCTCGGCCTTAAGCTGTGCCAGGGGAGGTTTAGGTTGGATATTAGAAAGAAATTCTTTCCAGAGAGGGTAATCAGCCACTGGAATGGGCTGCCCAGGGAAGTGGTGGATTCTCCATCCCTGGAGGTTTTCAAGATGAGGCTGGACGTGGCACTTAATGCCATAGTCTAGTAACCACAGTGGGGTTGGATCAAGGGTTGGACTTGATGATCTCCGAGGTCCTTTCCAACCCGTCTGATTCTATGATTCTATGATTCTATGATTCTATGATTCTATGACCTGGGGCAGCCCTGCAGGGTCCTGCAGAGCCTCAGGGGTCCCATCTGCCCGGGAGGTGCCGTGGATTGCAGCTCCCCAGACGTCAGGTCCAGGCAAGAGGCATCTCAGCATCTTCAAGTGGAACGGTGACTTTGGTTTTGCTGCCATTCCTTGGCAGGCTTTGGACCTTCTCCCCCCAAACCAGCTCCCTCCTTCAGTCCAGCCTGGGAAAGGTCTCATTTGTGGCAGTGTGCAGTTTTTGTTGCCTTCCTCCCCCCCGCTCCCATCTGCTCCCTCCCCCTTGGAAGGCCGAGGCCGCCGTCTGTCCAGCGGCAGGACGCTGCGAGTCCATATGTTGTCCCTCTGCAGGGCTGTCACCTCTCCTGCTGCCTCCCACAGCCGGACTCGGCGAGGGAGGGAAGAGAAGCCGGAGCGGGGAAGGGGCCCGCAGGCATTTCACAGCAGTAACAGAATAAATCTAATTTATAGACATAGCAAAATGCAGCTAAAGCGGGAGTTGAAATGAATGCAAAGCACACCGAGGTCTCAAGTTATCGGCACTGTAACATTTTCCCTGACTATCTCTGTTTTCCTGCCTGGGTTTGTCTTTGTAGCTTCCTCCCAGACAACTGGACCTTTGCTCTGAAGTGAAAATGAAAGCTGGGGGAAGGAAAAAAAAAAACCAACGGGAAATGAATTCTTCAGATCTCCTTCGTGATGCATCAGCCCCATCTGCCAGCTCCCTGTGACAGGGAGTGGAGAGAGGCTGGGTGGCAGGTGGAGAGGGAGAGACAGGCTTTAAAAAAAGGGAATAAAGTAAAATAAATAAAATAAAATAAAATAAAAGGCACAACTATCCCTGCAGCTGGGAAGGGGGGGAAGGGGGGCTCTGCCAAAGCACAGAGTTTCAGGTGAGACTGGGAAGACAGGGTTGGAAGAGCCTCCCTCGCTCATGGAGGTGTGAGGACAGGGAGATTTGTCTTCCCGTTCCCTGGCTTGTCAAGGTAATGGGAACAAGCGGGTGGGAGATGTTCGGAGGCAGCTCGAACTAATTAGGAGAGAACGTAGAGGAGAGAGAGTCTGATGGCTGGGAAGGGGGAAAAGGGGGGGGAAGGGGAATGCTTTGTACTGGTGAGCACCGTCCCTGATGTGGAGATGATTAAAGGTACCAAAAAACGGAGTGATGGAGCAGCCAGTCCAAACCCCGGATGGATGGAGCAGCCAGTCCAAACCCAGGCTGGATGGAGCAGCCAGTCCAAATCCGGGCTGGATGGAGCAGCCAGTCAAAACCCCGGATGGATGGAGCTGCCATTCCAAACTCCAGCTGGATGGAGCCCCTCCCGTTGAGGGGCTGCCAGGGGGGTTTGCAGCCGTGTTTCAGGAGGGCTCACTGAAACACGGGGTGCACCACGGTGGTGGCCATCACCATCCCAGCCGGGATCACCGGCATCCCAGGAATTGGCGGCATCCTGAGTATTCCAGACTCTGCTCAGTTTCCCAGCGTTGGAACCTGTCTCTAAAGCATCTCACTTCCAGCAAACTTTGCACCCAAATCTCTTGGTGCTGCCGAAAGCTTTGGAGCTGTGGTTGTGTTTTCCCAGCCCTGTCAATCACCTCTCCTTCAAGAAACCTTCGTGGAGCTCCTTCCTGGAGCCTGGAAATGTGTCTGGGAAGGAGCATGGTTGCCTCCTCTGGCCAGATCTCCTCTGCCTTTGCAGGGAGAGGTGGCAGCTTTTCGAGCCTAATTTAGCAGTCTTTAATCTGAGTTATTCCAAACCACACTTGCCACTTCCTTCGTGCGTTCCCGCAGGATGATGGGCTGATTTCACAGAACGAAAAGCCTTAAGCAAATCTTGTCACACAAGAAAATTGATTTTTCAAAACTGACTTTTACAAGATTACTGGCCGTTTTTTTTCCCCCCTCGTCTTTCTTCTGTATCGTTCCCTTCCAGTCTCACGAGGTGGCTTCGGATCTAAGGAAATTAGAGATGCTGTGACTAAATTGAAAATGTGGAAAAAAAAGGGGAGAAAGAGGGGGAAAAAGACACCCAGCACCTCCTCTCCTGCTGCCTCTGAAGGATATGGCTGCCTGTGCTTGTGAAGTAGCACAGATGCCTCCTTCACCTCTCCCACTGCCACATCAGGAGTCTGTCCAAGGATTATGCCAACACCTCACAGGGAACATCCCCTGATGGGCATTCCTTGGTGATCCCAAGCTAGATCACCGGGGTTTTTTTCTTTCTCTCCCCCGGTCCATACATATTATTTTCTCCTTTGGAAGAAAAAGAGTCTCATCCCGCCGCTCGGTTCAGAGACATCTCCATGTGTTTTGTTAAAAAAAAAAAAAAAAAAAAAAAAAAAAAAAAAGGGA
>VXAY01005486.1:487831-521769 GCA_013399855.1 Oxyruncus cristatus
AAAAAAAAAAAAAGGGAAGACAGAGGAAGAGTTGCCTTGAAGTCATTTCAGACAGCTTAAAATATGCTAAGCTTTTGTGTTTCTGCCATATAAATAATGAATCCTCTTACAGCTTCTGAGTCGGGGAAGACAGTGATTTAAGAGGCCTTCAGCTCTGTTTGAGGTTTTTCTGCTTTGGTGCCAGAATGGGGGGAATGTGACCAGGGACAAGCGAGGTGTGAAGGATGAAGCAAGGAGGACAGGGGTGGGGACAGAGGTGGCACCCACCTCAGCCCTGCAGGCACTTTCCTAAAGGATTTCACTTCTTTGATCCTTTAATGCAGATTTCAGGGGCTAGAAGGGTGTTAAACGGAGGATGAAGTTGTTGGCATCTGCTTCTCTCCCTGTGACCATGTCTGCCCTGGTAAACCAGTGGTGATTTGGTGATTGCAGGCAGCACCAGTTACTGTTCATCTGACTAATTGCCCAAGTGCTGCCCTCGGAAATGTCCCTGCCTAAAAGAGCTGCTTGGGATAGCTGCAGAATGAGGGCCAACAGGCATGGCAAGAATGTGGAAAAACCCAGGGGATGCTGGTGTCCAACAGTAAACCCACTGGGTCCCACTTGCCCTCCAGGGTCACATGTCTTGGCTATTCCCCAGTACACACGACTGGACACGGGCAGTCAGAAGGCTCATCCCACCACGTGCAGGCTGCTGGAATGTGGATCCACTGCTGAGCTTGAGCAAATGTCACACAGCTGGGAAGTGGGGCTGGGTTCATCAGGAAACAGCACATCAAGGGGAAGCAAGGGAAAAGCTGGCACGAGCTGAGCTGGGGCACGGGAGCCTTTTCTCCACAAACCTGGGGGACTGTGGTAGCCACGGTGAAGACGTGCTGTGCACCCTGAGCTTCCTCTCCACCTGGCATGGACTTATCTTGGCGTGTTTGTTGGGGATAAACAGTGCCTACCCTTGCAAAGCCCATCCCAGAGAGACCCCGAAGGGACTCTGGTCTGATCCAGCAGCAGATTGTGGAGTAACTCCGTTCCCTTCAGGTCTCAAAGGTGTCCTTGGGTTCCTGTGCCTCTCTGGAAGCTGCTGGCAAATATTCAAGCAAAGGGAAAAGGCAGGATGTTGTCTCTGGATTAGATGGTTGTTTGTAAAGCATCAACCAACACTTACTGCTTAGCTCCACTTTGCTACTGAAGTGGGTAATGAAGGACTTCGTGGCTGTTACTTCTGGAGATGTCTCTTTTTTTAAAAAAAAAATGCTGTTTCTTGCTGTTTTATAGAGAAGTGGATAGATCAAGGCAGCCAGGTTGGATTGTTTTCCCATGACAGGGCTGAGAAGGGCAGTGCTGGGCCAGGGTGTCGAAGGGCATTCAAGAGGGTTTGCCGAGAAGAGCGACCTGAGCATAATTTTGGGGATGGGTGGATTGATAGATGGCTGAGGGAGCTGGGGTTGTTTCACCTGGAGAAAAGGAGGCTCAGGCGTGACCTTGTTGCTCTGTCCAGCTCCCTGACAGGGGAGTGAAGCCAAGTGGGGGTTGGTTTCTCATCTCAACTAACAAGCAATAGGATAAGAACAAATGGCCTCAGGTTATGCCAGAGGAAATTTATATTGAATAGTAGGAACAATTTCTTCCCCAAGAGGATTGTCTTGGCACAGGCTGCCCAGGGCAGTGGTGGGAGCCCCCATCCCTGAAGGGGTTTAGAAGTCATTTACATGTGGCACATGGGGACAACATTTAGTGATGCTTTTGGCAGTGCTGAGGGAACTGTTGGACTTGGTCATCTTGGAGGTCTTTTCCAACCTGAACAGTTCTGTGATTCCGTGGGTGAATTTCACTCATGAACAGATGAACAGACCTTTTGGTGAATTCGTGACTTTATTCTACTTCCCCTGGAAGCTGCCTGTGTGTTTGCATTAGCACAGAGGGAACACGCTTCTGGATGTTTGTTATTCCTCCTTCAGATGAGGAATCCCTCCAGACCCCCACGTCACTCACAGTTCAGTCAGAGGGAGCCCATGTTCCTCACACAGAAATCCCTGCCCTTGGCATCTTCCTTGAGAAGACTCCCCACAAATGAGGACCCAGCCCCTCTCACCCAGGGCGCAGCTGCCTCCGTTGATAATCCCAGCGTGAATCGTTTGATCCAGACACACTTCAGCCCTAAGTAATTAACTGTTCTGGCAGGACCGGCCAGGGAACCTGCCAGAGAAGGAGCTCTGCCTTCACACCAGCCTGGGGGTGTGCCAGGAGTCAGACAGGTAGAGCCTGAGGAAGGAGCCTGAGCAATGGGATGGGAACAGCAGCTGTTGTGGGGAACAAAAGGGCTTTTAGGGGTACTCGGTGGGCTTGCTTGGAGCTGGGACTGGAAACTCAGAGGGAGTTGGCTCAGGCTAATGGGCACCATTTTTGGTGTCCAAGGCATCACCTGGCAGTTTGGCATATCCAGGGTTGGTCACCATCCTTGAAGAGCTGATGTAGACCTGTCCCAAGGTCTGCCTCCTCTCTCCAGGCCAGCACGAGGTCAAATCCTCTCACGCTACAGAGATCAAAGCATAAAGCCCTTGAAAATGTCCCAAAGAAGCCCCGGTCAAAACCTTGGAGGAGCTTTAGGAGCCAGCCAAGAAAGAAAAAAACCCTTTGAAAAGCCCCAGATACCCAACAGCTCCCTGGCCGTGCAGGAATCCCACGTGCAGGAAGGCACATTCCTGCCCGCTGTGCCCATCATTCCTGCCCTGAAAAGGGTGGATTTGGGAGCTCCAGTGACCTGAAACGTGAGGTCCCAGCCCAGCACCACCTTCAAGATCCCCCAGCAGCAGATTTCTTATGTCAGTGAAGACCTGGGGTTTTCTGTCTCCGTTCACTGCTGTCTCCTGCCAAGCCCAAAGGATTTGCACGTCAAGGTGTAAAGTTGCAAAGGCCACAAGCAGGGGAGTGGAAATCAGAGCTGGAGTAGAGGGAAAGGCAAGTTCGAGCAGCTTCACAGCACTAAGATTCACTTTGCACTGAGGAGGATAAACACAGGGGAGAATTAGCTCCTTGACATGCCAGCATCCATAAATCTGGCTGAAGACATCCTGCTACGGGGGTGGAGTGGGGCAGGAAGACCCCGGAAAGGATTAATCCCGTTAAACGATTTGAGGAAACACAAACCACGTGATGAAATTGGATTACCCAAAATAATAGTTAAGCTATTAGTCATGTCTGTTGTGTGGCAGGGTAAGTCAAGATGATGTAGGCAGGAGAAGTGAAACGCAGCATCACTGCCAAGGGGGTAAAATGCCCCCAGGAGAGGCGACACCTCCAAGCTCATCCAGGACTGGGGAGGTGACTCACAACCCCAGTATTTCCCCAGGATAAGCAGTTTTGGCAGCTGGCTGTTGTAGCCTGAATGGCTTTAAACTTTCTCTGCATGTAGAAAAATCGAGAATTTAATATTAGCAATTTAACTTGGGGGGGAAAAGTGCAATTTTCATATGATGCCATGGCTCTGGGGCCATGGATTCTTAAATCTTAAATCCTCTCCTTAGAGGGAAGAGGAGTTCCTGCGAAAGGAGGTGAATTTGTGAGAGGGGCAGGAAAACATCCGCAGTGGCAAGAGAAGTGCCAAAGAGGGATTAATGGGGACAGGATTGGTGCCCAGCCCTCTCCTGTGAGGGGGTGGAGGAGGAGGGGGGATTTTAAACAGCGGGATTAAAACAGCACCACATCTAAAGTGTCTGCATTTTGTTTTGATCTGTCACGAAAACAGCTCGATTTGCAGAAGGAATCACCCAGTCCATGGAGTTTGATGCTTCCCTTTTGAAACAGTTAATAGCTTTTCCAGCAGCACCTCTCTGGTTTCCTTCCAGGGGAGGGATGAGCAACTTTACCAGCTCCTTCCAGTGCAGGGAAGGAGCCAGAGGGACACGGCGGGATGGGCTTTGGCCAACCCCTCCCTGCTGCTGAACCCGGTGTCTGTGCTCTGCCAGGGTCAGGCACGTGCTCCAGCATGGGCTGCACGTGCACTGGGCAGGATTTATTCCCCACCATCCCCCGGCCAAGCCACCCACGGGCTCCAAGGCCTCCCCATGCCTCTGGCACACACGGAGCTCGGCACAGCACCGGCGGCAGCCCCCGGGAGGCGCCGGGTCCGGGGGCCCTGGGGGTGGCATCGGGCCGTTGATTATCTGCACGGCTCATCAGCCAGCCCCAGCCATCCACCACGGTTGATCAGTCCAGTCACTGACAAGTTAACAGCTTTGTTTACTTCTCCCTCTCCGCTTCTCTGGCCAATTTGTTCCAATCACTGTGCTAGGAGAAAGATTGTTTTGATTGGTTTCTCACCAAAAATGAACCACGGCTGGTGCCGGCTGGACCGGTGACATGGCTTTAATTGTGTCATCTGGGAGAGAGAAACCTCCTCTCCCCAGTTCTTCCGGGCTCCCGTGCCTCGGGCAGCACAGAACTGACCCCGAGGTGTCCCCGCTCATCTCTGCTCCCATACCCCAGTACCCTCCACAGAGCTGAACTCTCACTGAACACCTTCAGGTGTGATTTGGGGAGCTCCAAGTAGCCCCTCACTGACTTCCCCTCCCACGGGACCGCTGATGGCAAGGAGGAGATGCAAAACCCGGGCACCGCCCTGAAGTCTGCAGCTGATGAGCAATCAGGCTCATCCCAGCCTCCTGGGTTGGCAGGAGGGGGAAAGCTGGAGCCAAGAGGAGATGGGAAATCAAGCCAGAGTTTTCGCCTGCGCAGCAAGGTGTTATTATTAATCATCAGAACCCCGGAGTGTTTAAACACAATCCAACCCCAGTAGCGGCAACTGGTGGATCGTGGCGAGCGCAATCAGACACCAAACATTTCCTCGTCAGGGACACAAGTCTGAAGTTTGGGAAAAGGTTGCAATCTTTCCTGTTTATTTGTTTCTGAAGAAAAGCCACGTGGGGGAAAAAAAAAACAAAAAAAACAGGCAGGAGGAGATGAGCAAAGGTGGCACCTCTGCTCCGAGCTGCGGCACGTCCACATTTAGGACACGGCGTTGACTTCGCGGTGGAGCCAAGGTGCCCACGTGGAGGTGGAGAGGTTTGGGGAGAGGTCCTCGCTGCTCTGTGTAGATGGAGGTTTATCAGGACGGGAGCTGGAGGCTTGGAAGCTTTTCCTTGAGCACTGTGAGTGCCAGACACGAGGAAATGCCTTTCCAAATGCTTTCTGCCCCTGTTGTCAGCACAGTCGAGACCACGCCTCAAATCCTGTGTCCAGTTTTGGGCTCCTCACTACAAAAAACACAACAGAGAAGGGAATGGAAATGGGAAAGGGGCTGGAGCACCAGGAGCAGCTGAGGGAGCTGAGGGGGCCCAGCCTGGAGAAAAGGAGGCTCGGGGGGGACCTTCTCACACACTCTCTCCAACTCCCTGACAGGAGGGGAGAGCCGGGGGATGGGGGCTCTGCTCCCAGGGAACGAGGGACTGGATGAGGGTAAAAGGCCTTAAGTTGCACCAGGGTAGGTTTAGATCGGATATTAGGGAAAATTTCTTCATGGAAAGGGTTGTCAATCACTGTCACAGGCTTCCCAGGGCAGTGGTGGAGCCACCATCCCTGGAAGTGTTAAAAAATGTATGGATATGGTGTTTAGGGTCATGGTTTAGTGGTGGCCTTGGCAGCGCTGGGTTAGCACTGGACTCGATGATTTTGGAGGCCCTTTCCAACCCAAACAATTCCATGGCTCTGTGATCACCCCAACCCAAGCTGGAAGGCCCAGCCTTGTAATTTGGGTGGTGGAGAGATTACCTATTGCCTGTGCTGCTGCTGAATGAACAGGCAGAGGGGGGACGGCAGCCGTGCCACCGAGGAGCCACGCAGGGCCCACACGTCTTCATTAGGGAGGGAGCAGGCAGGAGAAGAGGAATAACCCCATACATCACCATTATGAAAATTTACCCTTAATAAAGAAATAATTTGGGCGATGCATCACGCCGGAGCCGGGCGGGGAGCGGGGGGGTGACGCCGCCGGGGCTCTGCACGTCGCTCCATCACTCTCACGAGGCTGTCACTCCCTGGAGATGCCAGCACGGGCCATCCACTGTCCTTGTCCACCTCGGGCCTCCAGGACATGCCAGCACATCACCCACTAAACATCCTGCACCACCAGCTCCATCCATAGGGGGATGCCAGGGGGAAAGCAGGGCGGCGCCCACGGGATCCCACTGGCGGCTGTCACACGTGGGGGTGAGAGGGGACCGTCACATCACACGCTAGGAACTGAAGGTACTGCTGGCAGTAAAGCAAGAAAACCCATTCTCCCAGCAATTGCTAGCAATTAATGGCCGTTCCCAGGAATGAAATGTTAATTAATTCATTCCCCGAGCCATGCATTTATTTAAGGTATTTGTGGGTGTTCTTGGTACTTTTATTAAGCAATTAAAATGCGTCCAAGAAAATATTTATCCGTTTTAAGTAATTCTTGGTAAACACAATTTATATGGCAAGCGACCACTTTATTTTGAATTGTTAATTAAAAACGGCGACACACTCCACTTCCCCGGGTTATAACGCCACCGGAGCAGCCGCTCCGCCAGGAGTGCTGGTTCAGGGAGCACACCCCCTGCTGGCAGCTCCCAAAAATCCTCCTTGGGAGTCTGTAGGATGGATTTGTGCAGAGCCCAGAGAGCCCCAGCAACCCCGCGTTGCCCTCCAGTAGCCCCCGTGCTGCTTCTGGGAGGAGCTGTGGCCTGATGAAGACCTTCCTAAAGAAGACTTTGGACAGCCCCACAGCCTTCCCAGGGCTGGGAAGTCAGTACTTTGTTCAGGCTGGGTGTGTGATGGAGAATTCCAAGTCTGTGCAGCAGAGGCAGAGGGATGTATTAATCAGGCTGAGCTCAGGAGGATGAGGCGCGTTAGTGACGCTCCTCCGTGGACCTACACTTGTTGTGCTCTTGCTCTGACTGTGGTGAGCTCTTCCTGGGCTCCACCAGCCTGGAAGCCCAGCCAGAAACAGGGTTCTCGGGGAAAAAAAGGGATGGAGCTGCTGGGAAAAACCCCTTGTGCAGAAGGGGAGCTGGCAGACCATCCCACTGAGAGCCTGGGAGGGAGCACGGGTGCAGCATCCTGGGTTTTGGCAGGTTTCCTTTGGAAGCCAGAGCAGAAGAGGAAAAACCATTGACAAATGAAAACCAAAACAAAACCCAGGCATTGTTTGGGAGCTGACAAATCCCAAAATGTCTGTCCTTATTTGCTTGCATGTACTGTTAGCTGGGAAGCGATCGATGGAGGCAGAAAAATGCTACTTCCCTGAAGAATGTCCCCTTAGAAAAGTCCCTCCCTTTGTCTTCAGTGTAGGTATTCTATTTTTTGTTCATTCTTTAATCACCAGCTTTTCAGTGCTGTCTGTAATAACCCCTTTGAAACTTGGATCAAAATATCTCTTTCCCGGTTGAAATTTGTTTTCCTCCATCACCCGAGCACATTCAATTTGCAGAAGATACTGAACTGGGAGGCACCAGGTACTCCCTCAGAGAGGCCAGAGGAAAACAAAGGCACGTTAGAAATATGGGAAAGGAAATAACAAAATGAAACTCAGCCAAGAGGGGGAGAAATGCCCATCTGGGAAAACAGGCTGAGATGGCGCTTGGTGAAGAGAAAGGAAGAAGAGAAAATGTGCTCATCTCTGTTATGGGGACAGGCTGGGAGAGCTGGGGGGGCTCAGCCTGAGAAGGGAAGGCTCCAGGGATACCTGAGAGCCCCTTGCAGGGCCTAAAGGGGCTCCAGGAGAGCTGGAGAGAGACTGGGGATGGAGGGACAGGACACAGGGAATGGCTTCCCACTGCCAGAGGGCAGGGAGAGATGGGATATTTGGAAGAGATTCTTGGCTGTGAGGGTGGTGAGGCACAGGTTGCCCAGGGAGTCACAGGAACAGGTCCTGTGGGCAGGATCCCCATGGACACACCCTCACCCCCCTCCTGTCCTCCTGCCCAGACCTTTCCCTGCAGGGGGGTCTGGCTTAGGAAGGAAACCAGCAGCAAACAGGGACAGGTCACTTTGCAGCCAAGTCATACTGGGAGAGAGTAAAGGAGGGTAAATTTATATAGTCTGGAAAAGACCCCGGGAGGCATGTTTGCAATCCATAAATACCTTCAAGGGAACAATATAAATGAAAGGAGTCCCTGCTCTCCAGGGTGGACAAGGAGCGCTGGCTGGGAGCCAGGCTTGGTGCAACACGGCCCGTGAGACAGGAGGAAGAAATCATGAAGAGCCAGGAGGTGATGGATGGGGCTGCTGGGGCTTCCTCCCATCTTCTCCGCCCTGTTTTATTCAGATTCTGTTTATAAATAATTACTGAGGGGTTAATAGGTGAGTAAGGCACATTATGGGCTTGTTAAAACCTTGAGTAAGTTGCCCTCTGGCTGTCCACGAGCCCATCACGGGAAGCTTTACAAGAGGGTTATCAGCTGCCGTTATTAAAAACCAATTTGACATTATAAAAGATCTATACCGCTCGTTCAGCCGCATTGATTTAGCCGTGTTAAGCCTTGGAAAACGGGAGCAGGAACCTTGATCTCTGCTGAAGCACGAAAAATTGCTGTTTGTGGCACATCTCCGCGCTTGGGAAATCCAGTTTTGCGGAAGCGATGGGTTTTGAACAAGCCATAAAGGGCCATGCCACGGTTGTTGGGGGGTGTTTTCCCATGCAGCTGCAATGTCAAACAGCTCTTGGAAGCCCTGGCCTCAGTTTTGCAGCATCCAGGAGGATCTCAGCTGAAGTCTGCCCAGCTCAAATCCACCTGCTCCGTCTGCTTCCAATTCCCGGTGCCCTCCGTGTCTCTGCTGGGAGGAGGAGCTGCAGGCAGGTGCAAGGACATGACCCAGAGAGTCCATGAGTCACTTTATCCTCATCTTGAAGCCTCCTCCTTGTCCTCTGCAGAGCAGGGAAGGTGGATTTGTGCAAATTACCAGGGGAGTGCCTGGCACAAGTGAAGCTCTGGATTCTCCCAAAGGTTGGGTGCTGCACCCCATCCCATTGAGCACTGCAAGGAAATGGCCTCACGTACCTGGTGTCTCCCTCGAGCACCTGAGGAGCAGAACAACACCCTTCAGAGGCTGGAAATTGGCTCGTGGCTGGGAGCCTCTGAGGGGACAGAGTTGTAAAAGGACTTAACAGAGCAGAAATGTTTCTGGCAAAGAGCACAGGGCATTTCGGCGTTCACTGGTTGGAATTTCCCCGTCCCTCTAGCATTCTGCCTTCCCTCCTTCCTTGCTTTCGTTCATCAGAAGTTCCTGAAGTGTGGATTCAGGCCTTTGTGACCAGCAAACCAAACAGGAGACGACGAGAACGTGTGTCCTCTCCACCCCACGAGCCGTGCAAAGCTTCAGGGACAAGATCTGCGAGCTCTCTCAGACCCCTCCATCCCCTCTCCTGCCCCATCCCCGAGGAACGAGCTGCTGCTGCAGCGCTGGCAGGTGCTCTGCACGATGGGCAGCAGCGTTCCTGCAGCTGCGGGGCAGCAGGGCAAGGCAGATCCCATTGGGAGGCAGGGAAGCGGGACGCTGAGATCAGCCCTTGCGAGCCGCTTGGCTTGGGTCGCAGTTCCCTCTGGAAGGAGAAAGGCGTCACCAAAGCATCACTGACCGCGCAGACCTTTGGAGCAGCACCTGGAAAGGCGTCCCTTGTGCTGTTTTGTGGTTTTTTTCCATAGGGAACCTCCCTCATTTAACACACGAAGCGCAGCCCTGGAAATAAACCCGGCATCTCCTGATTAATTACTGAAAGGGGAGGCCGGGGAGGAGGAGGGGAGGAGGAGGGGAGGGAAGCCGAAGTGGCCAGTCAGCATCTGTTAGAGGTGCAAAGATAAATGGAATGTGAGGGCAGGTCAGTGTATACAAATCACTTCCAGCTGCCCACGAACAGATCCCAGAACGCCGTGGCACAAGGGGGGTGAGGCTGTTCGGAGCTGGCAGGAGTCACTAAGGGGCACGTTAACAGGTGCTTGAGGCTCTGGCAGCACTCGGGGACTGCCACGGACCAGCATTTCGCTCTCGCTCCAGCCCCACCGAGGCACTGCTGCGCCTACAGAGCCTCGGCAGGAGCTCCCTGCAGCTCCGGTTGCCCTTGGTGCCTTTGGGGCAGCACTGAAGCAGTGGGGACCCTCAGCAGAGCGCTGGGAGTGAGCAGGGAGCAGCAGGAGACCCGTGGGAGGACCGAGAGCAGATGCCTTTCACCTTGAGGGAACAGCTTTCCCAAAACCACCGCACGGACCCCACGTGGGAAGCAGCCTCCGGGGCTCCAGCCTCCCTCCAGAGCCCATCTCCCAGTGGTGCATCTTTCCCAACCCATCCAGCACAGCCAGAGGAGGGCAGCCCCAAGACAACAGGGATTCCTCAGGGAAACCCTGTCTCCTCCAATTTACCTGTCGCTTATTTGGGGGGCGGAGGGGATTATTATATGTTTTTTTCCCAGGCTTTCTTTCCCTTCCCCCAAAGAGTGGCTGGATCTTCACAGTGCCTGACAGCATCTCCTGCCTTTCCCACCCGTTCCCGAGTGGCAGGTTGCCAGATGGTGCCCCATTAGGTCACATTTGCTCATTGTTTGGCAAACAGCGGCTTAATTCAAGTGCTGAGTTGACAGCTTGTTCTCCAAAACAATTTGCAAGTCGCAGTGTTGCAAATGCCAGCTTGGCTTTTCGGGGGAATGTTATTTCAGCTGCCTTAAAGGGATAAAGTTCTCTTTCACTGGGGGGAAAAAAAATTAAAAGGGAGAAAAGGGGGGGGCAGCTGAAAAGGTTTTTAGTGGTTTTGATGTTGGAAGGATGTTGTTGGCAAGTGTTCAGGCAGGGACCCTCCATGTCCCATCCCTCCCATCACTGAGGTTTTCACAGTTCCAAGGAATGAGGTGCATTCCCAATGAAACAGGGAAACAGCAACTTTGGAAAGGTCTCCGTGGGGATATAGCTGCATGTCACTTTGCTGGCCCCTCTCCAAAACCTGCGGCTGTAACCCCCACACCCCAACATCCCCAGGGAAGGGGACGATGCTGGGGACACATTCACGTCCCTCCCAAAGCCAAGGGCACCCTGTGCTGTGCTGCCCCCAGCTCTAGGACCTGTGCACACGTGGAGATGACAAGAGACACAAAACAGCACCGTGACCGATGCTCTGTTTGCTCCAACAGGTGGGCGAAAAAAGGCCAGGTTATAAAGGAAGCCTCTGGTGACTTCTATGAAACCATTGTGGACCACACCTTCTTCTTTGAGCCCGTCTCCTGCGAGGTCACCAACGCCCTGGGCAGCACAAACATCAGCAGGACCGTGGATGTCTACTGTAAGTACCCTGAGTCCAGACTCCCAGAGCTGCTCCATCAATCAGAAGGGGCCACGGCTCGGTCTGACGTGTCCAGGGTGACCAGGACTTGCTGCTGGCCTCTCCTGCTGCTCAGACTCTGTAAATGCTCCAGTGGTGGGACCCCCGATTTCCTTCCGAGCTCACGGGGTGGTCCCAGGGGAGCTGGTCCCTCTGAGGCTGCAGCAGCACCTGGCCCACAGGTCAAGACCTCCCCCTGAGCTCCCCGGTGTGAGGGTTTCTGGCTGGCACAGCCCAGCACTGGCAGTAAAACCCCGGTCTCCTCTGTGCAGTTGGGCCCAGGATGGCGACAGAACCACAGTCCCTCCTGGTCGACCTGGGCTCGGACGCCGTCTTCAACTGTGCCTGGACTGGGAACCCCTCCCTCACCATCGTCTGGATGAAGCGAGGCTCGGGCGTGGTAAGAACTGCTGCAGGGAGCTGGGGCATGCTCCGGGCAGGGGGGGCTGCGGGATGCTTCCCATGGAGCAGAACACGTGGTCTGGGAGCTCCCGGCTGGATGAATGCTGGCTCCTCCCAATGCCAAGGAGTCCCAAGAGAGAACTGATTCCCCTGATGATGGGCATAAGGGTTGAACCCTGACCAGAGCAGCGCTTAACCTCTCCCTGATGGGTAGTGGTTCTGCAATTCACCTGCAGGCAGCTCCTTCTGGGATGGACCTTCCTGGGATGGTCCTTTCTGGAATGATCCACTCTGGTGTGGTCCTTTCTGGGATGGACTTTCCTGGGACAGTCCTTTTTGTCATGGTCCTTCCTGAGATGGTCCTTTTTGTCATGGTCCCTCCTGGGACAGTCCTTTTTGTGATGATCCTTTCTGGGATGGTCCTTTTCTTGCTACAGGGAGATCAAGGACCCTGTCCAACCACCACATCAGCACTAATTCCTGGAGGCATCAGCTGTGGGAGCAGCAACCAGGAGGGCCAGGGGCTCACCCAGCCAGTGGCCACTGGAGGCAGGAGAGGTGATGGGCTGTGGCCTGCAGAGCCCCAGGGAGAGAGCCAAGGGCAACTGTAGGAGTTTTCTCCCAGGCATTCCACTCCTTGTTTTAGACCTGCCATGGTTTTTGAAATACCAGCAGTGCCAGGATCCTGCTGAGACCCTCAGCCAGGTCCCTCGGCTGCTGCGATTTTCCAGGTTCAATAAAGCTGCTCATTGCTCGGTGTGGGCAGGGGGAGAGCAGACACATTGCAGCCAGTCTATAGGGGGGCTTGCCAAAGCCAGCTGAGACTTCCCTGGCTGTCCAGACACAATTCCCAGGCGTCTGCCACCTCTCCCACCACTTCTGGGCTCGAAATCCCCGAGTCAGTTCCGGCAGCCTCCCCTGCACCTGCGAATGTGGAGATGCAAGTGTGCTTCTCTCCAAGGTTTTTCTGTCACCGCAGCCACCAATATTTTTCTCTTGTAGTTTGAGAATTTCTTGCAAAACTGGAGTTTGTAAAAACTCAGACGAGTAGGAACGGGATTTATAATTCCAAAAAAAACCCCCCCAAACCTGTGATGCTTCTTTATTCCTTGGTCAACAGCAGCCAGTGATGTTTCCACGCCGCCGCCGCCGCCTCAGACTTTTTTGGGCCCTGGGGCCGGTAACGCGCATTTCTCGCAACTCGGGTCTCTTGGAACTTCTCGTGAAGTTCCCCCCTGAAGGCAGCCCCCTCCTCTCTTCCAGGTCCTGAGCAACGAGAACAAGCTGACCCTGAAGTCCGTCCGCCAGGAGGACGCCGGGAAATACGTGTGCCGGGCCGTGGTGCCGCGGGTGGGCGCGGGCGAGCGGGAGGTGACGCTCACCGTCAACGGTACCTCCTGCTTCCCTACGGCCAGCCCCTCCTCATTTCCTCCTGCTGCCAAAACATCCCCTCACACAGCTCCTTTCCGAGCAAATCCCACCCCCCCCAGCTGGACCAGGGAGGGAGGACAATAGGAGTAAAGTGGGGGGGGGGGGTTTGTGTTTATTCTCCTGGAGATTCACGAGTTAAAGCAAAAAAAAAAAACAAACAAAAAAACCCCCAAGGTTAGCTCAGCCCCACGTGGTTCCTTCGTACCAACAGGAGTTTATTGAGTCGCTGGGAGCTGGCATCTCTAAATCTTTAATAGATTAATCTTGCAAAACCCTTGCAAGGTCGGAGAGCACTGTTGCCTCTGTTGTACAGCAGGAGAGCTGGGAATTGAGCCTGGAGCTGAGACCAGCAGCCTAGGCACTCTCCAAGCCACATGAGGATCCCTGTGAGGATCCCTGGGAGGATTCCTCTGAGGATCCCCATGAGGATCCCTGTGAGGATCCCTGTGAGGACTCCTGTGAGGATTCCTATGAGGATTCCTGTGAGGATTCCTGTGAGGATCCCTGTGAGGATTCCTGTGAGAATTCCTGTGAGGATTCCTGTGAAGATACCTGTGAGGATCCCTGTGAGAATACCTGTGAGCATCCCTGGGAGGATATCTGGGAGGATTCCCGGGAGGATACTTATGAGGATACTTCCACGGTTGCCTGGGACTCACCCACCAGGGTGCCAGGATGTGCCCCAGAGCCACACCCAGAGCTCTGGAGTTTAATGTTGCCCTGGTCAGGCCCCTGCAGCTGCTGCTACCGAATTTCAGCCTAAATATGGCAGGGAAAGAGCCGGGTGGGATGCAAATGGTGCAAAGAGAGGCTGAATTTTGCTTTGTCTCTCACCTGCATGACAAACCAGCAGCTTTCAGTCCCCACTCACTGTCACAAGAGAAGGAAACAAGCAGGAGGCAGCCCAGGCAGCAACAAGAGTTAATTTAAAACTCAGGTAATGCAGATGGGTGGATGCCCCAACCTGGAAACACTGAAGGACAGGCTGGACAGGGCTCTGAGCAACCTGATCTACTTGAAGATGTCCCTGCTCACAGCAGGGGTGTTGGACTGGATGACTTTTAAAGGTCACTTCCCACCCAAACCATTCCAGGATTCTATAATCCTAGAAAGGGAAGCCAAGGGCAACACAGCAGGGGACTGAAAACCAACCACTCCCTCGTCTCCGACTCAGCTCCTCGGCGCCTCAATCCTCCTTCCCCGGCGGCTGCTGGGCTTTAATTACAATTAAATGAGCTCATGGAAAACAAAGCAACAAATTAGCACAAACAAAGAACCTGCTCCTTCCCTGACACCTACCAGGCACACAGGATGCCTTGAATGCAGAGCCGAGGGCTCCACGGGCTCCGGGAATTCGGAGCGTTGGGCACAGAAAAGCTGCTCTCCAGAGCTTTGCAGCTCACACCTGGCAGAGCTGAGGAGGACCAAATGAAATCCGTGAGTGGGGTTCACCACTCAGCTCCCAGGAAGCGACTGCCTGCAGCATCCCATCCCGTAGGATGTGCTGCTGGGGGCTTGGAGCACCCCAAAGGTGACAGTGCTGGGACATCCCATCACAGGTGTTGGACCGAGGGAGAAGCCCAGACCTCCAGGCCAGGATGGTGTCCTGGCCCCCCAGGTGAGGAGAATCAAGCCCCAGAGCAGCGTACCCAAGTGTGACATCAGCCAACAGCGGGGCTTGGCAGCCTGTCCTGCAGCTGGAGCAGCATTCCAGCTCTGGAGCACGGCTCGGTGTGTCTAATACAGCTAATGAATTCTGCTGGAAGCCTGTTCTGCTGTAATTCGAGAGGGAAGTTGAATGCCTCATATTTTGAAGTGCTGTTAAATCCAGAGGGTGATACAATTGTCTTGGTGCCTCTCTCCGTGGGCTGGGATTCGTCACAGGAAAATTAGGCATTTAGAAGTGTCTGCTCTGCGCTGGCTGCACAGACCCTGATCGGGGCACATGGGCTTTGGAGGGGCTGATCCTTCCCCCAGAGCACAGAGACCCTGACTGAGGGATCATCCGACCCAGTCTGAGCCTGCAGTCCCACCTGCACCAGCCCATCCGCTCCCTGAATTATCTGAAATCGTGGCACAACGACGCTGGGGTGGGAGAACATCCCCCTGCCCTCCCCACCCAGCCTCGCCAGCCAGGTCTGTGGGTAGAGAGCAGCCCATCCCCGTGCCAGAGAGCCAAGGCCACCAGCCTGCAGGAGGCTGATAGGATTCAGAGTCTGGTTAGTGGGAAGGAGGATTATGCAAAGCGGCAGCATTTGGCAGGGCCGGAGCAGCAGAGGCACGAGGGAAGGGAGGAACTTGGTGCCATCATAAATCAGCAGCAGTTGGATTTACAGCAAAGCCTCTCGATGCTCCTGGCTGCACCCAGCCTGGTCACAGCTCCCACCTCGGCAGGAGAAGCCCCCCAGGATCACCCTCACAAACGGATCACCAGCCTGCCTGTCCGGGCTGCTGAGCAGGGACACCAACCCTGCCCACCTTGCTCTGCAAGGAAAGGTTTGTCAGAAGAGCTGGACAACTCCAGGTGGCTAATCCAGGGGGTGATTTGCCTGGGATTCACCCCAACAAGGAAGCTGAGCATGCCCAAGAGCTGGGAGCAGGGCAGGGCTGACCTGCCACCCTGCTTGGTCAGGAGCACGTCACGGTGTCAGGACATGGGATGTGGAGCTGCTGGAGAGAGTCCAGAGGAGGCCCCGGAGCTGCTCCCAGGGCTGGAGCCCCTCTGCTCTGGAGCCAGGCTGGGAGAGCTGGGGGGGTTCACCTGGAGGAGAGAAGCCTCCAGGGAGACCTGAGAGCCCCTTGCAGGGCCTAAAGGGGCTCCAGGAGAGCTGGAGAGGGACTGGGGACAAGGGATGGAGGGACAGGACAAGGGGAATGGCTTCCCACTGCCAGAGGGCAGGGATAGATGGGAGATTGGGAAGGAATTCTTCCCTGTGAGGGTGGTGAGGCCCTGGCACAGGTTGCCCAGAGAAGCTGTGGCTGCCCCATCCCTGGAAGTGTCCAAGGCCAGGTTGGGCGAGTTTGGAGCAACCTGGGCTAGTGGAAGGTGTCCCTGTCTGTGGCAGGGGGGTGGAATGAGATGGGCTTTAATGTCACTTCCAACCCAAACCATTCTATGATGGTGCTTTGCAATATTGGGCAGCACCAGCCAGCCCAGGGGTTCCGCAGGAAACAAGGAGTTAAACCAAACCCTCCTGCCAAACCATTCTGGGCTTGGGAGGAAAGGTTCAGATGGACTCAAGCAGACTGGAGCCAAGGCCATCCTTTCATTCCTGAAGGCTCCTGCTCCAGCCTCCTCTTTTGTGCGAGGCGCCAGGACCGCACAAATAAATTGGGACCGACGTGCTAAAAATAACCTTCCCCAATAGCTCCATCATTTATATCCATAGCAACATTGCTTAGAGCCTTTTCCCTGCCTGTGGGCTGTCTCACACTCGGTGCTGAATGCCAGGCTGGAGATTGGCAGCTTTCATAAGGAGCCAGAGCCTGGTGGAGAATCAAACGCCGGCCGCGAATGCGAAGGGGCTGCAACTTCGTGCTATTATTTCTGGGCATGTTCATCTCACAAATGGTCTTTAGTCATCCACTATTATCATGATGATAAGCCTTCGACTCTGAACTCCTGAAGCAATAATAAAACCCGAAGCCATTGGCATTTGTGCCATTTAAAATCCACTCGCCTTGGGGAAAATGATCCTTTTAATGATTATTAAGCCATTTTTCTCTAGCGTCACCCAGTCTTGGAGCACTTCCAGAATTCATAAGTAACATACAACCATTGAAATGGAAAGGAGATGGTTCTTTTGATTATTATTATTTAGGCTTGGCCTTCAGATCCCATCACTGCTCTCGCCTACAGAGGCAAGATCTTTAATGGCTTTGGGATCATCTCGCGAGCAAGAGCGTCACTGACCACAGGATCTGATGCCTGATGACCAAGAGGCAAAGCAAGGATTCAGCCCACCCCCACTGAGACCCTTGGGAAATCTGGGCTGTCAGCGATGGATAAAGGAGAATTCACACCTTGGGATCATGCCCAGACCGACATCCTGAGCATTTAGGCAGAAAAACATAACAAAGTGGGGGGGGTGTTTTTTGTCTTCGTCGATCAGAAGGGGCACAGAAGTTTCCCCTGACGTACAGCTGCGCCCATTACGTCAAAACAAGTCCTGACCTTCACGCCCAGCTCCTGCTATTCCTGATGCTGACAGCGCCTCCCTTCCAGCAGTAATTTCCTGAGCTGCCAGAACCGTGGTCCCTGGTCAGTGAATTGTGCTTCGCTGAGCTCGTTTTCCACCCATCTCCCCTTGGAACAGCGCAGGGAAGGAGGCACAGGGCTGTGTCTCAGTAGGAAGTGTGGGGGGAGTGTGCAAGTTCGGTGCAGGAAGGGGTTACTGGGATAATTCCATTAGGCAGCTGTACGTGGGAATGCACCAGAGGGAAGGATTTCGTGTTTTGGTACATTTTTGTGCATTCTGGAAATTCGTAAATGGGTGATTGGAATGAGAATCAGTCAGGAATACCCAGGTGAATATTTCTCCCCGCTTTACCCCAAACCCCCGAGACTTTTCTCAAAGGAACACATCGGTTGCAGGTCGGGAAAATGGGAAAAGTCCGTGGGGAAAGAACAGGAAAAAATCCACAAGGCTGCATTTTATGAGAAACCCAGAGACAGACTCCAAACCAGGAGTGACTGCCGGGAATGAACACCCAAAATTCCTGAGCTGGGGCAGGGGCAGATCTGCCAGCCCCTGCCTGGCCCATCTCCCTGCCCTGCAGCCCAGCTGGGTGATGTTTTCTCTTCTGCCAGCAGCAAGCCACTCATGGAAACGCAAATCCACTTTAATTAAGGAGGTTATCAAACAGCAATTCGGATCCCAGCTCTTGTGTTGCTCCCTTGGGGTCTCCCCTGCAGGGCTGTTGGAGAGTGGGGGATGCAGGGATCCCACCAAGCCGTGACCTCCTCTCCCAGCCCCTTTCCCCTGATCCCAGGATGTCCACCACAGCAGGACAAGGACATTTCCTGTCCCAAGCTGGCTCGGGTGGTGTTTGGCCTCGTATTGCTCAGAAATCCGAACGGGGGACGAGGTTTTTCCAGCAGAAACCTCTCCACCCCATTGGGCAGGCTGAGCGCAGGTCACTGAGGGTGCCCTGAAGGTACCAGCTGTGCCTCCTCTGCCCTCCTACGCCTTCCTGAAACCCCTGGGGAGGGTTGCCTAAGGAATCTGGGAGAGCACAGAGGAGGAAGCAGGAGGGATGGGATCCTGCTTTGCTGCTGGAGCAAACAGCCCTTCTCAGGGGCCAGGTTCACCAAGGAGAAGGGGACAGGGTAACTTACACCAGGGATGGGGGAGCAGAGATGGGGGATCCCGGGAATCTGTGGGGGCTTTGCAGAAACCCAGCAGAGCCCAAAGCCCCCACTCAATGTCCTTCTCCATCACGGGAGGTGATGGAGCTGTTCCTCCACCCCTGCCCCTCAAAGATGGACCCCGATGTCCCTGTGCAGCTCCACTAACACCCCCCATCCCCAGCAGTCCCCACGGGGTGCCAGCAGCCCTCTCCTCTCTCCACAGGGCCCCCCATCATCTCCAGCACCCAGACCCAGCACGCCCTGCACGGCCAGAAGGGGCAGATCAAGTGCTTCATCCGCAGCACTCCGCCACCAGACCGAATTGTGAGTAGCACCCCGGGGCACGGCGGGTGCCTGGCACAGCCCGGGCTGCCCCGGGCTCACCCCTCTCTCGCTTGGCAGGCTTGGTCCTGGAAGGAGAACGTCCTGGAATCCGGGACCTCCGGGCGCTACACGGTGGAGACGGTCAGCACGGACGAGGGAGTCATCTCCACGCTGACCATCAGCAACATTGTCCGGGCTGACTTCCAAACCATCTACAACTGCACTGCCTGGAACAGCTTCGGCTCCGACACCGAGATCATCCGGCTCAAGGAGCAAGGTGGGCATCGCTGGGGGGCTGCTGGGGGCTGGGGGGCAGCAGGAATTAGCGCCCGGCTGGGCTGTGAGAGTGGGGAGATGCTGTCACAGGCAGGAGGTGCCCGGGAAAGCTCTTGGGATGCCAAAGAGGAAATTAAGAAGTCAGGAAATTAGGAAGTTAGGAAGGATGGTGACAATGCTCCAGCCATTGTAGCTGTAGGATTGCGTCCTTAGGGTCCCTGGTCCTGGCAGAGGGGCAGGAGGGGGAACTCTGCCTCTGCTTGATAAGGTATTCCTGGTTTTACTGTCCTGCTGAAGATGGAGGGCACGAGATGATCCTGCACCACTTGTTCCCTGTCCCACAGCATGAGGTGATGCCACTGCCCCGGTCTGGAGGATCATTCATAGCCTTGGAGGGACAGGAATAGCTGCTCTGAGCAGACCCCACTGCTCCACAGTGACGGGAGTTAGTGGGAGGAAGGCGTTTGGGCTGGTGGAACTCTCCATCCCGGCCACCAGCCACCGTGCCAGCACGTTTTACAGGGCTGGGCTTACCCACCCAGCCTCGAAGCGATTCCCAGGGGATGGCCAGGGGATTTCCACTCCGAGGGCTCTCCATAGCAAGGGAGGGAGACGGCTTGTGTGAGGAATGCTTAGCTCCTGGAGGAACTCCAGTTCTCCTCTATTTTATTAAATGCCAGGGCAGGCAGGTGGATTGTTCTCATTAAGCCATGATTTATAGGCAAGGCTGGCGTCCAGATTAAATCAGAGCTAAATGAACCCCTTAAAATTAGCCTTGGGCTCCTTCCAACGCAAACAGAGCCCGCGGTTTTTCCAGGTCGCCTGCCAGTCAGCGGGAGCGCTCGCCGGGTCCCAGCGGAGGGGGGCCGGGCAGGCTCGGAGCTGAGACCCCCCCATCATCCCCGCTAGGCCATGCCAGGGGACAGCCCTGCCCCGGGCAGGGGGACGCTGAGGGTGGCAGAGGCCATCCCCTTCACGGGGACAGCCCTGCGGCCGCGGCACGGAGCGCAGCAGAGGGCTGAGCGCTCAGGAAGGCTGCGCTGGGCGCCTGGGCTGTGCAAGGCTGTGGACACTTGCTTTATTTTCAAACAGGTACGGAAATGAAATCAGGAGCTGGTATTCAAGCAGGTATGGAAATCATGAGCTGACCGTGAATGTGAATTGTCCCCAGCCATTACCACACCTGAGGGCCCGGCATCCTCCTCCCGGCCCGGCAGCTTTGCGGCAGGGCAGGCAGGGCAGGCAGGGGCGTAGGGAAACTGCAGGGCAGTGACCGGGGTAGGACTTGGGAATTTGGAGAGGTCAGCAGAGCTCCCCTCTGCCACTGACCCACTCAGCAAACCAACACTTTCTGTGCCCCAGCTCCCCAGACCCTGAGAGGGGGATGATGTTACACGGCCATGGTTTAAATGCTGCGGAAGTCCCAGGAAGTGCCACTATGGGACAAAAACGAGGGAGAGGTGAAAGCTTCCAGGGCTATTTGCAGGCATCAGCTTGTTTCAGCATCGTGGGAGAGTGCTGGCCAGCCTCCATTGGCCCCAGAGCAGGGCTAGATGGATCTTGGAGCAGATGCTGTGGGATGTGCTGCCCTTGTGCCTTCCTCATCCCCTGCCCCAGACCAGGGCTCCTGGGGGAGCGTGTGGCCAGCAAGATGCTCCTCCTCAGTCTGCCCATCCCCTTGGGACACAGTTTATCATTCCAGCCATTCCTGTCACTACCCCTTTGCAGTTACCTTTCTCCCAGGAGGGGGAAAATTGCATCCATTTCCCTAAATTCTGCATCCATTTCCCTAAATTCATCCCATCCATTTCCAAGGAGAAAACACGCACTGGAGGTGTCCAGGGAAGTGGAGAGGACATGATCACCCAGCTTAGCTGGACATGCTGGAAAGGGTTATCCCTCTCTTGGGTTCACAAGAGCCTACAGGGTGCTTAGAAAGAGCAGGAACAGGGACCTGCAGCTTTCGAGGAGAGGGTCTTTGGGATGTGGTTTATCAACCCAGGCAAGGGAGGCGATTTGTGGTACTCACAGCTTTGGTGTCCCACAGTGGGAGAGCTGCCTGTCACTGCCTGTCCCTAATCCAGGGAGCAGCCACCAACCCAACACTCACCATTAAGTTGGGAGTGGAGGGACTGAGCAGGGAGATAACAAGGCTCAGGGGCTCCAAATCTGACCCCCTCCCCATAAACGTGATTTCAGATTTCACCCCCCTTCCCCGCAGCTCCCAAGCTGCTGCCGGGCTCTGTGTGGATAAATCAGCTTTGCTGGCTGAGCCACAGTCCGAAATCCCTGCTGGGAACCCAGCTCCAGAGTTTTTGTAGGCAGAAGGATGTATCCTGCTGGGAACTCAGCTCTGCCTCCCACGGACCCTGCCTGCACATCCCACCCCGCAGCCTGAGCCCCGGCACGGGCCATCCCTCCTGTCCCAGTCTTTGTGGCACCCTCCGGAGTCTGGGACGGATGACAGAGTTGATAAGCCATGGGAGAAGGCAGGAAACTGGGAGCAAAAACTGGCAGGGGCTGTGAATGATGGCTCTGGGATTAACTCATCCATCAGCCCGCTCGGATGCCATTTCTCTCTCTTAATAATATTAACACATTGTCTTCTTCTGCGCTTCATCCTTTCGAGATGCTCATCTGTTGACCTGCAGGGCACTAACGAGAGCAGTTGTTAACCTGCTCCTCTGGCTGCCCCCTCCTCCCCCTCCCAGGGGAAACTGAGGCACAGGGAGCTCAGGGCTGCACAAACTGCAGCGTCCCACGGGCAGCAGGGCCAGGGGAGCGGGGAAGGAGGCCCCAAAACCCTCCCCGGGCTCCTCGCCGAGCCGCTTGCCAGTAGACAGGGGTGGGTCCCTGGGGGGAAAAAAAGCTGCCTCTGGGACCTTCATCCCTCTTCATGCTCCCTCTCCTTCCTCTTGCAGAGTCGGTGCCCATGGCGGTGATCATCGGCGTGGCCGTGGGGGCCGGCGTGGCGTTCCTGGTGCTGATGGCCACCATCGTCGCCTTCTGCTGCGCCCGCTCCCAGAGGAGTAAGTGTCCGTCCCCCCCTCTTCGGGAAGGGGCTGGGGGAAAACTTTGGGGAGGGGGCGAATCGAGTGGGTCAGGGAGAAGCCAGAGCCTGACTTTACTGACCAGCACGAGCTGCTTCTCATGTTGGTCTCCCAAGTGTTTGCTGCGAACGGCAAACATTCCCTTTTCCCACGGGGAAAAAATGATGGCTCTGGGATTAACTCATCCATCAGCCCGCTCGGATGCCATTTCTCTCTCTTAATAATATTAACACATTGTCTTCTTCTGCGCTTCATCCTTTCGAGATGCTCATCTGTTGACCTGCAGGGCACTAACGAGAGCAGTTGTTAACCTGCTCCTCTGGCTGCCCCCTCCTCCCCCTCCCAGGGGAAACTGAGGCACAGGGAGCTCAGGGCTGCACGGGAAAAGGGAAGCGTGGAAAAACATGCTGAACCCTGTTAGCAGCACAGGCAGCTTAGGAGGCATGCAGGAAACCCTTTATCCCTCCCCTGGAGAAATCCTGATGTCCAGGAGGGAGAAGCATCCTCACTGTGCCACAGCGGTGCTTAAAAACCCTCCACGGTTCTGCTTCCGTTTTAATTCCAGTTTTCCTGACATAACGTGCACATTCCTGGCGGGAATGACAGCCAGTGGAGGGATTTCCATGGGATATGTGGGTTTTGGAGTCTGGCTGCAGTGGGAATACAAGTTAAAGTGGCATTAGAGATGTAGGTGGAGGAGGAGGGGAGGAACAGTGTGGCATCAAGTGGCCTCATTAAAAGGACACCAGGAAATTAAAGAATTGTTGGCTCCATGAAAAGGCACCAAACCAGGAGGGAGAAGAGCATGATTATCTGGAGCATCCCAAACCTCTGGGGAGAGGGGGAATTCTCTTGTAGGACTCTGAGCTCCCGAGACACGTGGTACAGATGCCAGGATGCCGAGCTCTCCACGTGTGTGCCAGAAAACCCAGTTGTTTTATTTCTCCTTTTATTTTCCCCCCTTGATGGTTTGCAGAGCAATCAGAGACACGAGGCTGCTCTCGGATGTGGTTCGGACACACAGACTCCCAGAGCAGAAATGTGTTTAATTTCCAGAGCAATAATGATGCCTCTCCCTGTTTTATCCCCCTTCTCTGAACTCTCACAGCCTCCATTAGCAAAAATTAACAAATTAAATGGGGGAATTCGTTAATCTTGCTTTTTGGGGAAGGACAGCTGATGGACAGGACCCAAACCAGGCCAGTTTGATGTTGTGGGGATCATCTGGCAGCGATGGACAATTCCAGCACCTGAAGGAGGCAGGGCCAAGCCGTGTTCCCGTGTCCACAGGCTGTGCTTTCCCTACAGCACATCCTTTGGAGCAGGGACAGCGTGTGGTTCATCAGCTCCCTCTCGTCTGATGGAACCAGATGGTGCAGAGCTCTTTACAGGACACACAGTTTTTCGCGGGAACGTCACGATAACAGATCCCAGACACGGTGAAAATGCCAGGATTTAGTCCCTCACAGGCTGGAGGTGTTCAGGGATGGGCCTTTGCGGGGAAAAGCCAGGAGAGGACAAGCCCATCGCACCCAAATGCCTTGTGTGATTTATCCCAGCGATAAACTGGGAAGAAGAGGCATTCTCCTCACCAGGGCAGGGAGCACACGTGCTGGGAAGAGGGTACTGGGGGCACGGTGGCCGGGTTTGAAGTCCCTTTCCTCTGCTGTGTTTCCAGTGCTGTCCTGCTTAGAAAGGGCTTTTGGGTCTTGATATGCCATGAGCTGCTCGGTCTGGGCACCCTCCCTGCTCTGCTGCTCTTCAGCTCCTCCCACAGTGATTCCCTGGGGAGGGGTTGGCAGCATTCCCAGACCAGGGCACGAGCCCCTGCGCTTCCCACAAGGCTCCTTCGCCACTTCACTTTGGGATCAGAGGAAGCAAGAAGAGATCATCCAAAAGCTCAACAAAGATCCCTGCCCTGACCTCCTTTGCCTCCCTGAAGTGAAAGGGGAGGAGGAGAGCCAGATCCAGCCAGGACAGCAGCAAATCCAGGATGCAGGTGGGGATTACCCAGCCTGAGATCCATGCAGGGAATGCTGGTGGCAGTGGGGCCACTCAGTCCCCCCTCACACGGCTCCAAAAGCCACTTGGAGCTGCCAAAACAGGGTCTCTCCCCTCTTTTGGGAGGGAGCTGGGGGAGCTGAACCAGCCCTGCAGTGACACTCAGGGTGCAGAACCTTGCAGGGGACGACTTGAATGTGCCAAATGAACTTCTACTCCAGTTTTTAGGTGCTGATGCAAACTGGATGCTGTGGCCACTGTCTCCAGTGGCAGGAAGGCTGGAACACCAGGCTGAAAGATGAGGAAAGGAATTCTATCCTGGCTAGTGGTGTGGCATTACAGAGATCAGCTCAGGAATGATGGGACCAGCAGAGCACTTGGGTATCAGGAGAAGGACTCATTTCTTGCCAGGGTGACTGCAGATTCCTCTCCCAAGACAAACACTGGAGCATTGTGGCATCATTTACAACAACAGCCTGGTGCAGGCTGTGGGAATAGTTGTGTGCAGGGGACACGGTGACCCAGCAGTAACTCCAGGGAAGGAATCTCCTTACCCAGCCACTGACCACATCTAACAGCACTGGAGGAGGCAATTCCTGGCCTTGTTTTGGGGAAATGCAGGAGGAAAAAAAAAAAAAAAAAAAAAAAAGGGACCAGGTGCAGACACACCGAGCCTGGAGGCCCTGGAAAAGAAAAAGATGATTTTACTGCACATCTGGTGTTGTATCTTCGGTGATTTAACGGCCCAGAGTTATTTAAGGGGGAGCACTCCTGAGAGAGGAGGTGCAAGACAGTGATTAGCTTCTCCTTGTGATTAAAGACAAAGGCTCTGGCACCAGGAACGTCGTTCCAGCAGGGAAAAAAAAAAAAAAAAGAAAGAAAAAGCTGTAGTAACTTCCCAGCAAAAGCTTTTGCCTTGTGCCCTGAGACTCGGAGAGGTCTGGGGGCTGCAGATATCGAGAGCAGGGGATGCTGAGAGAGATGGATTCAGGGATGGAGCTTCAAGCTGGTCTCGGTTGCATCATCCAGTTTGGTTTAGAGATAAAATTCCCCTTTTGCTGGACTGATCCCTGCAATCCCAGCGTGGCAGAGTACTGTTGGTTCCATCGGCTGGAGGTAGATCTGACAAACCAGCGGTTCAAGGCAGTTTTTGGGGTCCGGGAGGGCTGGCACAGCCATCCTGGGAAGTGAGAGCCAGATCCGAGGCTGCAGCCCGGCTTCAAAGCTGTTGAGGTCTCACTGCTCAGATTTGCATCCGTGCCCGCTTTTCATCTCGGCTCTGCGCCGCCGCCTCTGCTCCCGCTGCTCCGCGGCTGTGGTTTAATTCTGCTAAAACGACTTGTTCAAAGCACGCCTGACACCTTCAGGGGAGGCAGGGAGTCTCTCCAGGAACGTTCCTCTCTGCTCTGCGTGCAAACAGGCTGCTTGGAGACGACAAAATCATCCCCGGCCATGTCCGTGCTCGTTGCTCGGCCTTTTCCACCTGTGTCCGCACCCCAAACCTCGGAAGGCTTTCCTCAGGGGTTCCCAGGCAGAGCTGCTCCTGCCCTCAGGAGCAGTATTCCCTATGAATCAGCAGGCTGGATAATGATTCCACCACCTGTGTGAGCAGTTCTGCTGCAGCCCAGCCCCTGTTAACAGCACCATGAGCGTGGCAGAGACCAACCAAGCTCCCAAAGGAATTCCAGTAGGACTCTTATCTGCCCACAGGTGACATGCCCATACCTTGTGGTAATGTTGCTTCCCTAGTTCTTGGATGAACCTTGCTGAGCCAGGTTTATTTTCCCTGGTGCTGCCAGGCACCCTCAGTCAGCTCCCTTGGACTAAGCCCCTTCTCCATCTCCCTCTTTTCCCAGATCTCAAGGGTGTGGTTTCTGCCAAGAACGATATCCGCGTGGAGATCGTGCACAAGGAGCCGGCCTCGGGCAGGGAGGCAGAGGAGCACCCGACCATCAAGCAGCTGATGGTAAGGATTTCCGTCCCCTCCCTAAGCCACTGCTCCAGCTGTTTGATGGTAACGAGCCCAGGCACTTGTCGTTCCGCCCGTAATCCCCGCTCAAGGCGAAGACACTCACCCCGACATCCCGCTCCGGAGATCCACATCCTCCTGCCGTAAAACCTCCTTGGGTGAAACTTGGCTGAATGAGCTGGGAGGGGTTTATTGCAGCGGCCCGGCTGCCTTCGGGGCTAATTGCACGGCAAATTTGCCACCTCCAGCGGGGAGAGCTGCAGAGAGTAGGGAGGCATAGGAAGGGTGAGCACGAGGTGATAACGAGCTCGTTAACCGGGGCTGCTGAGAGGGTTCTGTGGGCAGAACCAGGGTGTGGATCTGGGAGCAGATCCAGAGAGTTCTGTGGGAGATCCAAGGTGTGCACACACAGCTGGGAGCAGATCCAGAGAGTTCTGTGGGAGATCCAAGGTGTGCACACACAGCTGAGAGCAGATCCAGAGAGTTCTGTGGGAGATCCAAGGTGTGCACACACAGCTGGGAGCAGATCCACAGGTGTGAGGCCAAAAGAACGGCAAAGGAAAGTGGCTGCAAAAGGAGACTGAAAAGAGCAGTTGGGAAGGGCAGAAGGGATTGAAGAGGCCAGAGGCTGATTTCTAGCCTGCTTAGTGGTTTTTTTCCTCATCTAACCCTCAATTTTTTGGGCAGGACTTGTATGTCCTGCCTGCAAAAGCTGTTCCACGAATTCCCAGTGGGAAGGCAAGGCTGAGTGTCGTAGCGTGGGTGGAATTGCTTGCTAGAATTACCAGAATTGCCAGAGCATTTACACAGCCAGGGAGCCTTAAGGAGGCAGGAGGAGGTAGAGATCTGGCACCTTTTCCCAGCACTGCTGAGGTTTCTCTGCAAGGCCCTTCATTCCCAGCAGGGCTTTGCCCTGAGGAATCCGCAAATCCGTGGAGGGATTTGCAAGGCTGGAAGGACAGAGGAGGCTGGGATCGGGTTTGGAGCAACGTGCTGGGATGAAGGGGAAGGAGAAGCCTCCTCTCCATGGGACTCCGTACATCATCTGTGTGATCAGCAGCACCAAGCCCAGGTCTGGCTCCCATAGAGGGGTTCTGGGATTATCCCAAGTGCTCGCCAGGCCATAAGCACCAGGCTGGAAGCACACACAGCAGAGGAGTCACACACGGAATATTTACCACTGTGGATAAATGAGGAAGAGGAGGTCATGGGAGGCCAGGCACAGGATCTTGGAAGACATTTTGGGGGCTTTCCTGGGGTGTTTGCCAGATCCAGAGGGTGATTCCACGTCAGTGTGTGTCCTTGGCGAGGCCGGGGGTGGAGCGGTGGGAGCTGTGCCAGGCACGTTGCCATGAGGATTCTGGCAGGGTGGAAATGGTGCAGAAAAAAATGGCAACTTCGGCTTGAGAACCAGGAAAACATGTCTCCTGGGGAGAGGTTACAGAGCTCCTGGGCTTGTCAGCCAGAACCTGTGAGAGGTGATTTGGTCACAGCCCGGTACAAAGGGGCTGTTTAAGAGCAAACAGGGTGGCAAAGCCGAGGGATTTCAGATACAACATGAGAGAGACTCACAAGCCTGGCTGCTGGACCAGGAGAAGGCGATTCTCCCCCTCTCCTGGCCAAACCCAGGCATTTTCCCTGAAAATACAGCAGTTGGAAATAACTGATCCTTGGATCAGCACTGTTCAGAAGTCAGAAGAGATGATCCGTGGTCTCTGCCGTCCATGCTGGGTGGGTTTGGCAGTGGCTGGGACAACCTACCTGCAGGGACAAGGCATCAAAGCCCCCTCCCCTGCCTGGACCAGAGCCTCCCCACCCTCATCTGCCCTCTGCAAGGACATTCCCAGGAAATACTTCCCAATTTCTTATCTCTTTGGAGTCCCAGGGACCTCTGTCTCCCTCATCCCACTTCTCCCTGTATCCAACAGCCAGTGTGGGCATCTCTTCAAGCCACTGGACACCCAGCCTTCGGCTGCAAAACACATCCCTTGGAGCTAAAAGGCTCAAAGTTTATCAGTGAAATGATGGATCAAGTCAAAAACTTCCTCTTGCTGATGAGCAGTGATGAGACTTCTCTGGCAGGGGCAGGGGGGCAGTGCCCAGCACCTCACCCCAGGACTTTCCAGCTCCGCCCGCTCCCTGTGCCAGCATTATTCCCCCTCTGCTTCCTCATTTGCCTTCTCTGAGCTTCCTGGGAAATGCCCGTCCCAGGCTCAACCTCGACAGCGTCCTTCGGGATGTTCTTCTCACCCTCACCACACCTGGTAGCTTAACAGCACTGGGAATGTCATCGCCATGCCGGAGGTTGGGATCGTTAATGCGGATGCTAAGGAGGAGCAGCCACGCTGGCGAACAGCCGCTGCCTCTGCGCTCCCCGTCCTGGCCCCATCCCGGCCCCTCAGCCCAGCCCCTGTGATCTACCACAGCCTGACCTGCTGAATTTCGGGATCCTGTGCCTTTGCTCCTCGGTTTCCCACCGTGTCCCGCTCTGCCGGAGCATTCCTGGCCCCGGAGTGCCAGCGGGACCCTCCTTCCTCCCCCGAGCGCTGCTGCCTTTGTCATTCTCCAGCCATCTGTGACCTCAGCAGCTCGCCGTGCTTTTCACAAATAATTATTCATGCATCTCTAAATTCATTAACACCTTAGGATACGCGTCACGCTGGCTGATTTGCATATGTTCACATCGCCTCAGCGCCGCTCCCCACGCTCCTGTTCTGCCAGGCAGTGCCTACAGGCAGGGAAAAGGCTGCCAGCTCTGGTGGCTGGAGGCAAAAGAGCCCGATAAAGGGTCTGATCCTGGGAAAAATAAATCACAAGAGCAGCATTCTCCCTCCTGCTGGGATGCACTGTGTCAGCCTGGCTGAGCCCGGGCTGGGAGGGGAGGGATGAGGGGCGTCCTCAGCCCCGGCGTGGCATAGCACCCTCTGTTACCATGGCTGGGTCCGTTCCTGGCTGCTTGGACCCTCTGCCCATTTTCCCACCTGGGAAATGAGGCTGGTGATCCCAAAGGAGCCACCCCCGCTGCCTGGAGTAATCAGAGGCAATCCCAAAGTGACAGACAAGCTGGAGCATCCCAAGTCAAAAGGGTGACCGAGGCATCACCTCTGGTTCATATTTGGGGTGGAACAGTCCAAATAACCAGTCCAGTGACAGGTTGATCTTTTCCTTGCTCTCCTTTCATTCCTGTCTCCTGAAACCCATCCCACTGCTCTGAGGGCTGTTCCCAGTTCGTTCATAGCCATCACAGGTGATCAACACCAGGCACTTTTTCCAACCAGGAGCTCAGCTCAGTTCCCTGCAGAAGAGAAAAACTCAAAGAAGCAGAATTCCCACTCGGGTGAGGCTCATCCCACCTGGAGCCCAGCGGACACAGCATCCCTTTCTCTGCCTTTCTCCCTGAAAAATGCTCCACATGCCCAGAGGCCGGTGCCACCACAGCCCTGGGCAGCTCCAGCAATGCCCAAGCTGGCAGATCCAGGTCTGGATCAGAGCCAGGCTGCACCTCCACAACATTCAGCCTCACCTGGGAGGTCCAGGGCACATCCCTCCTGCGCAGCCACCCCCTTCCAGTGGCACCAGCCCATCCGAAAGCAACATTTTGGGGAGAGGTGGAATGAGGTGGTGCAGCTTCAGCTGGGATGGGCAGCGCACACACGAGGTGGGAGTTCACATCACCAGGCAACCAAGGCCAGAGCTGCTGTTTGAAGGTGATAAAGCCTCGTCCAGCTGGTAATTCCCAGGATTTTTTTTTTTTTTTTCGTGGGCTTGTCTCCTCCCTGCTGGGAGCGGAGAAAGCCACTGTTTAGGAATCATCTCCAACATCCCTCACCCTGGTAGGGTCTGACCCACACCAGTGCTGCCAGTGGCATCCAGTTGCCCAACTGGCAGGGAATATTGTAAGGAAATATTGTCTCCTGGAGCGAGGGGTGGGGAGACACCTCGAGCCTGCTGGGTCTGGGGGATGCTCAGGGACCCAGACCAGCATTTTAAAGAACATGTTGTGTCCTCAAATATATGAAAGCCAAGAATTTAGTATCCTGTTGGATTCAACATCACAGCTGCAAGTGGCTTCGTCTGGTGGTGTGAAGTGCATCCCTGAGCCACCCTGATCCAGAAGGGATCGGCAGTCAGGGATGCAGGGATGAGGTTCCATTGCATCCCTCAGCCACCCTGACCCAGGAGGGAGCGGCGAGGTTTGGCCACGGCTTTACCTCGCGATGCCCAACTAGCCCGGGGACGGTGAGGGCTGCTGGCACCCGGCACTGCCAAGCAGGATTAAGTCCTGGCATGACATTCCCGGGATTGGAACGGCGCTGGCAGGAAGGGAACGACGGGCACGCGGCTCTAACAGGCGGGTGCATCACCAGCCACCTGCACGGCAGCGCCGAGGAGCATATTGGTGCTGTCACCGGCTGGAGAAAGCCACGGCTCCGGGAAAAATAGCCCGGGCGTGACGCTGGAGCATCCTGTGCCAGCGCACTTGGTCATTCCTGGTCTTTTTCCATGCATTTCCCGCTCTCTCCCTTCGTAATGCCCATTAATAGGGGTGACGGAGCGAACTCGAGTCAACTTTCCTTCCCTCCCGGTGTTTACCCAGAGGCGGCAAAGCGGAAGCGACGCTAATGAGCTTCTCAGCACCTGCTAATTAACGCCGTGAGGTCACGTCGGGGCTGAGCCGCCGGGCAGGTTTAATAAAGGTCACGTTAATGACCGGCTGTAGTGGTGGAGTTGGCGCTTTACGGGGGCTCCCTGCAGCCCCAAATCCACGGACCCAGAGCATCCTGCCAGCCCCGGGCACAGGCAGGGTCCCCACGGGACTGGAGGGGCATCCCAGTGCCTGCATCACTGCCGCCATCCCTGCAAGAGCTGCAAAAAACGGCTTAAAACACCCCGTCAAACCCGACGCTGGTTCCACGGAGGTTTGGTCACAGCGGGGCTGTCCCCTTGGCTCCCACCTCTCTTCTCCCCTCTCCATCCCTCGGTCCTCCCCTTGCCCGCCCGGGTCGCACACGCCAAAAACCAGCCAAAGCCAAGGAGGAGAAGTGGGTTTTCTGTCTGAGCCAGGACTTGTGAAACCTTTCTAGGGTTAACGCCCCCAATCCCTGCCTTTGCTGCCATGCTTTAGGGGATTTAGGGGGTCGCTGGGGCAGGCAGAGCAAAAAAAAAACCCCTCCACATCCTATTTTAGTTGCATTGGTTTAATCCTCGGCGACACTTGTATTTATCCGGGTAAATCAATGGCTGATACAGGTTTTCTTTTCCCTAGGAAAACTCAGGTACTTTAATTTATTGCCTTTAACAGCCACATCAAAGGCTTTCGGGAGATGAACAGCAAGTGCCTCGGGGTGAATTTCCACAGCCACTTACCGCCTTAAAGAGGAGAGAATTTGGGCAATAAAAGGGGATTTGAGGGCTGCTTTGGGGCTGTGATCCCAGAGAAGCCGGGCTGGAGGCGCCCGATAAATACGGGAGATGTTAAAAAAAGGCAACTGAGAAATTGGCTGATAATTATTCTGCTTCCTTCACAGCCCCCCCGTGCCGAAGGAGGGGTGATTAAAGCGTAGTGTAATTAATGTGCACCTTGCCCTTCCCCCCCATCTCAACCAGCCTTCAAAGGAATACTAATGAGGTGACCAAGTTCAGCTGAGGAGGGAAGGATGAAAAGAAGGGGGGAAAACAGCAAAATAAGGAGATTTTGAGGGTGTTGCTTTGGGCGGGTGATGCAGCCCCAACCCTCACTACGGTAAATAATTCACTTTCTGCATCAGCCGGGCCTTTTTTGTCCAAACCAGAGGGAAAAACAACCTGTAACCCAGGGGATCGCGAGGCCTTTTTTTCCCGGGCTCGGCTGGGGCATCCCTGGGCACATCCAGCTGGTGACAACTGCCCTGTGCAGTGGGTGGTGGCGGGGACAGCCGGGGGCCACCAGGGGACGCTGACCCCTGCCCGCATCCTTTCCTAGATGGACCGGGGGGAGTTCCAGCAGGATTCGGTGCTGAAGCAGCTCGAGGTGCTCAAAGAGGAGGAGAAGGAGTTTCAAAACCTGAAGGTGAGTCAGGCCCTGGGGACGTGGCCCCACTCAGTCCCCAGGCCCATGAAGAGGTGGGGCTCAGAGCCCCCCGGGTCAGTCCTGGCGGAGGGGCTGCACACCAGGGTGCAGGGCACAGCTCCCCGTGCCCACCCCGGGCAGGACCAGCTCGTCCCTTGCCTGCCATTGCTGCTGCCAGGCTTTCTGTCCTTGGGCCACGTCCCCCGTGCCACGAGTGCTGGCCCGAGCCAGAGGGCTGTCCCTGTGTGGGGAGGGATGCTTTGGTACCCCTGGCTCTGTTTTCTGGCCCCAGCACCCTTCAGGGGGGATAACGTAAAGGTGCGTGCCAGGAGAGGGCAGTGCGAGGGGCACCCCTGCCCCGATCTGGAGGGGGCTGAGCAGGGTGGGACACATTGGTGGCACGAGAGGACATTGCTGCTGCAAGTAGGAAGGGTCAGTGGTTGAGGGTGTCCTCCAAGGGGGGGCTCTGAGGATGGTGGAGGGTGTGGAGGAGACAAGATTGAGAGGACATTCATGGGGGTCTGCAGCTTCCTCACGAGGGGCAGCAGAGGGACAGCACTGATCTCTGTGACAGGACTCGAGGGAATGGCTGGAACTGAGTCTGGGAGGGCTAGGTTGGATCTCAGGAAAAGGTTCTTTCCCCAGAGGGTGGTTGGCACTGACCAGGCTCCCCAGGGCAGTGGGAACGGCCCCAAGGCTGCCAGAGCTCCAGGAGGTTTGGACAACGCTCTCAGGGACAGGGGGGGATTGCTGGGATGTCTCTGTGGGGCCAGGGCTTGGACTCAACGATCCTTGTGGGTCCCTCCCAACTCAGGATATTCTGTAATCCTTGCACGTCCTGGGTGAATGGGCAGGGTGGGCGCCCCAAATGCCACAGGACCCAGGGAGAACGGGCACCACCAACCTGCCCCCGCTTTCTCCCGCTCCACAGGACCCCACCAACGGCTACTACAGCGTGAACACCTTCAAGGAGCACCACTCCACCCCCACCATCTCGCTGTCGGGCTGCCCGGCCGACCTGCGCCCGGCTGGCAAGCAGCGGGTGCCCACGGGCATGTCCTTCACCAACATCTACAGCACCCTGAGCGGGCAGAGCCGCCTCTACGACTACAGCCAGCGCTTCGTGCTGGGCATGGGCAGCAGCTCCATCGAGCTGTGCGAGCGCGAGTTCCAGCGCGGCTCCATGAGCGACAGCAGCTCCTTCCTCGACACCCAGTGCGACAGCAGCATCAGCAGCAGCGGGAAGCAGGACGGCTACGTGCAGTTCGACAAGGCCAGCAAGGCCTCCGCATCCTCCTCCCACCACTCCCAGTCCTCTTCCCAAAACTCAGACCCCAGCCGGCCCCTGCAGAGGCGGATGCAGACACACGTTTGAGCCCCTCCGGGGGCCGCTCGGGACCCTCCGCGTGGGCGCCGTGGCGCTTGGACAGTGGCGCCCGCCGGCAGCGGCGGTGGGAAGAGGCCGGATCCAGCCCCCGGAGCGGGGCTGCGGGGCGGGGGGCCGGCCCAGCATCCCCCCCCTCCCCGGTACATGCTAAGCACAACCCCACCGAGGACGCGCTGAGCCCCGGGGAGCCGGAGCCGCCCCCTCCGCGGGGCTGGGGTCGCCCCCGGCCCCTCCGCGCCCCCCCAGCCGCTCGCCTCCGCTTCCCGCTGCCCTCTCCCACCCGGCTCCTTCCCTTCCCTCGTCGTGTTCGGTGTCCATACTTATAGAGTCCGTTTCGGGGGGGGGTTTTGGGGGGGGCCCGCCCTGTGGGACAG
>VXAY01005486.1:529329-541550 GCA_013399855.1 Oxyruncus cristatus
TCAACGGCTCCCACAGCATCCGTGTCCCATTACAGCATCCTCAGAGTCCCCCCAGTGTCCCTGTCCCATTACAGCATCCTCAGAGCCCCCACAGAATCTCTGTCCCATCACAGCATCCTCAGAGCCCCCCAAGTGTCCCTGTCCCATTACAGCATCCTCAGCCCCCCTGCATCATCCTTGTCCCATCACAGGGCCCTCGGAGCCCCTCCAGCATTTGCCAGGTCCCAACAGAGACCTCTCATCACAACATCCTCTCTAGATCCCCCACCACAGCATCCCAATCCAGCAGGGAGAGACTCTGTGCTGCCTGTCCCACCAAGCCCCAGAGCTTGGGAAAGTCCCAGCTGGATTCAGCTCCCCACACCTGGGAGAAGCAACTGGAAAAGCCCCTCTTTGATGTCGGCACCCCCACAGCTCCTGGGCTGGGGATTATCACTGCACAAAGAACTCAAAAGCCCCACTGCCCTTCCCCCTTTCCCCACCCTGTGTTCCAGGAAAGCCCCATCCCGGGATGCTGCAGAGGCAGCTCAAACCTCATGGACTTTTCCTGTCTCCCTCAGACCTGGAGAGGGATTTTGCCTGGGAGATGCCAGCAACACCCCGAGGGGCTGACCCTCCTGCTGGGGGAGGACCTCAGAGGAGCTCATCCCTGTATTTCTATCCATCCATCCATCCATCCATCCATCCATCCATCCATCCATCCATCCATCCATCCATCCATCCATCCATACCTCAACCACAACAGCTCCAGCATTTCTGGATTTTTAAGTCATGCCAATCCAGAGAGTGGCAGCGGGCACTGGCCAAGCTGCTCCCAAGCCAAATAAAAAGGGAATTTCAAGCCATGGAACAAACGCAAAGGTGGGGGGTGGTTATAAATCCCCTCAGCCCATCCCGACACGGATGGATGGTGATCCCAGGCACCCACTGCCATCCCAGGAAAGCATCGTGGACCAGCAGGCCATGCAGCAAAAGCTCTTAGTACTTTTATGTTTCCATGGTAACCCCTGCACTGGGGAAAAGCGTGACACGAGGCAAGGACACCTCTCCTGTGCTCCCACCATCCCATCCCACGTGTCCATGGGACACAGAGCCACCCACTGCCTTGTCCAGCTTCCCTGGGCGAGAAGGATGCTCAGTGGAGAGCAAGCATCTCCAACAGTTTATCCAAAAAAACCCCATGCATTTATTTTTAACTGGAGGAGCGTTGGATTGTGCCCGAGGAAGGGAGGAACCAGCAGTCCCTGGGCATTCACTGTCAGCAGTGGGAACCCTGGGAGGGAGGGAGACAGCCAGGACAGCACAGACCCCTCCGACCCCAGCCAGACCATCCCTCCCGAGCTTTCCAGGCACACGGAGCTTTCAGGAACCAGCAGGGCAGATCCTGCGTTCCACCGAGGACAACAACCAGGATCGACCCCCAAGGAAGCAGTTTACAGCCCCGGGACCTTCCAAACCCCCATCCCATGGGATTTCTGCCCGCGGTAGGGCTGGGATTGCCGGAGGGGCCCCGGCAGATGCCGACGTACCCCCCACGCCGGCCCGGTCCTGCCCCGGCACAGCCACCGCGTGCCGGAGCCTGAGCACAACCTGGGAGGCGGCCGGGGGCGATCCTGCAGGGAAAGAAAGGATCCAGCCAACTCCAGGCACTGCCTGCGCCTGGCACATCATCAAAGGCACCCAAATCCCCAGCCTGGCATCCCAAACCTTCCTCGCCCCGGCTGCTGCGAGCTCCAGGTGCTCGGGGAATTTTTTTTTTTTTTTTTCCAAGCTGGGAAGAAAACCGATATCCACAGAGGGGAGAAAATCCCTGTGGGATTACAACAACCGCCGTCACAAGCCCCAAAGGCAGCAGGGTCTGGATTTGAGCCCCCTCCAAGGGATGCTGCATGGGATGGGGATTCCGGAGGGGGGAAAACAGGGATACTGAAAGGGCACCGGGGATGCTGGGAGGGGACAAGGGATGCCAAAAACCAGCAGGGCGGAGCGACGGCAAGAGCAGGAGCTGCAAGTGCAGCGGGCCGGGGGGAGGCAGAGAATCATGAGGACACAGCACTGCCAAAATCAGTCCCGCTGGACAGCGGGCACAGGCCCACGGAGGGCACGGAGCCAGCCCAGCCCGTGCACTGACACAGTCACTTTAAAGGAATCTTAATTGCCCTCTTCACGGAGAGGCAGCGCCGCCGCCGTTTCCTCCGTCCGTGGTATCCCAGGCACACAATAACCCGGCCAGAGATTTACAATAGGGGAGAACAACCCCTCGCTGGCATGTGAGCCTTGACAAAACATTCACCCGTGACCAGGCTGCGATTTTGAAACGGGCAACAGCGAGTAAGCTCAGGTACAACGAGTCTCTCCATGGTGGCAGGTCCCCAGGATAAATCTGGGCTGCTTCTGCCTTCCCATGTTGGTTTTAATGTGCTCCAGAGCCAAAATCCAATTCAGGCCAGCGCTGCCTCCACCCTCTCCTTTCCCTCTATTATTTTTTTTAATCCTTGCAGCAGAAAAAACACAGGGTGGAACCCAAGTGCCTCCCTACAGCCCCAAAACACTGACTGTGTGGGTACACCTGAGCATCCCGTGGCTCTGGGGTAACCCTGGGCCATCACGGAGCTACAGGGCTCCACCTCGGGGAGTTCAGCTACAGTGTTATGGGTTATATATCATTATTTATTTTATGTGGGTTTAATCACTCTTTACTGCTTAAAAAACTAAAATGAAGACCCTTTCCTGCTGGATGCAGGTTGCTGCACTCCAGAGGTTATGGCTGAGCTGCCAGGAACCACTCACGGGGGAACAACCCCCTGCTAAGGAGGTGCGGGTGGACACCTGGCAGAGATGATGGGATCTCATCCCTGAGCTCCCACCACCGACCCAGCCACCCCCTCCTCCCACCTGCCCCGCCCTGTCCCCAACTGCTGCCACCGTCACCCCGGTGCCGTGATTACTGTCCGGTGTCTCCATCCTCAGGGATCATCCAGGGATGCAGGCGGCAACGGGGAGGGGCGGCTTTGGCAACGCAGCTCTGAACCCCACATTTTGGGCCAAATCCCCCCCAAAAAGCGGCAGAGAGGGGGGAGGCAGCGAGCTGGGGTTGCAGGCAAGGTGCAGGCAGGGTGCAGGCGGCCTCTCCCCGCTCCCCCAGGAGCAGAAGGCAGAGCATCCAACAGGGAGCACCTGCTCCCTTACAGTCCTGGGAGGTAAAAACTAAACCATGGAGATGCTCCAGCCCATCCCCAACCCAAACTGAAGCAAAGCCCGATCCAAATCCAGCTCGCCAGGGAAAAGGGGTAGGTTCTCAGGCCCCAGGGCTGAGTTATCCCGAGGTCTGCTCCCACCCCTAGTGGCTTTTGACTCTGGGAGTCCCCTTTTGGGGGCTCAGAAGCTGCCTGCAGTCACCGCCCCCTTTGTAAGGCTCACTTGGCACCTTAACCCCCAATCTGTGGTTTCCCCTCTGCTTCCTGTTTTGCACTAAATTTGGAGGAGCAGAACCCCCAGAGCAACCCCAGAGCTCATGTTCAGGTCTGTCAGCCCCAAATCCCCTGGGGATCTTTCTTCTCTGCTCCCCTCTCCCATGTTAATGGTCACGGAGGAAGATTCCAGAAAATAACTCGCTCCATCGCCTTGCACCCCCAGATAACCCACACTGGGAGGAGGATTCCTCTCTCAGGGAGACCTTTTCCTGCACCCCCAGCAGTGGGAGAGGCTGAAGCTGGTCCCATCAGGGCAGGGATAAACTGGCAGCAGGTCACGGCTACTTACGGTCCGTCCTCTCGGTCCGGGCGGAGCGGGCAGGAGCTCGGCGGGATCTACGGGGCCGTCCTCTCTTCCCCTAGGAAAGGGAAAAGGGAGAACATCCTCAGGGCCACGGCCACCCACACCGGCAGCACACGAGGGACGCTTCGCTTCGCAGCCATCCGCCTTCGGAGGATCCGCGGATCCTTCTGGATCCCCAGCCAGGGCAGCTCGGAGCACCGATGGGGAGCCAGCCCCGGAGAGGCAGGAGCAGGGCCTTGACGAGCCACCACCGTCACAGAGGAGTCTGTGCTCTGCAAAAAAGCCACCCACCTCCCACCCACCTCCGCAGGCACCGGCAGCACCAGGGCTGGGCTGCCGGCGGCTCTTAAGGAGGAGGCGTGGCACAGCAGAGCGGAGCAGAGCACAGACCTCGCCGCAGGTTTCCCCAACACCTCCCGGCCTTTCCCACCGAAATCCCCCTCCCTGACTCACTCGGACTTTTAGGAAGGGCCCAGGAGATGGAGCGATGCCCTTCCCCAGAGAAAGGGGGATGCAGCCCTGCTCTGCAGCTCTCCTGCCTTCCCACGTGGAGAGCACTGCTTAATCCCACATCTCCACCATCGTCTCCCCAAGAACTTTCCAAACTCCACATCCTCACCTGGCAGTGTAATACCCTCACGATCTGAGGAAGGAAAAGCCCTGCTGAGAAGCTGCCACGCACAGAAACCCTCCTGCCACGGTGCTGCTCAGAGAAAGCCTCTCTGCCAGGGGCAGCCACCTGAGTAACTATCCCAGACACCGAGGAGCAAGGTAGGCTGAGCGTGAAAAGGAGCCATCCAGGCGGAGGGAGGGGGACAATGAGCCAGCCAGGTGGCACAAGCCCACTGCTATCCCAGTTAGTCCCTGGGATAAACCACACGAGGGAGAACCTCCATCCCATTCAGTGCAAAAGAACAGTGATACAGGTGAGGAAGACAAGGCTCACTGCCAGCTGCTGCTCGAGCCCTGGCAGGGAAGGTGCTTCCAAGGGGAAGCTCTGAAGGGCGAGAGGTTTCCTTACCTCTCTCCATCTCCTCCAGCTAGGAAAAGCAGAGATGAGAGGCGCAAGCCTTCCCCACAGCATGCTTTGCTCTTAATATCCCATTAAAATAACATCCCATGCGAGAGATGGGGAAGGAAAACATCCAGCATCCTGAGATGGTTTCTTCTAGACAGTTCTCTGCAGGGACCAGACTTTCTGTATATGTCCCAGGATGAGAGGGATGGCTCCATCCTGGCATCACCCATTCCCTCTCCACCCAAGGAGCATGTGCTTCCTCCTTCCATCATCGTTTGCCTTGGGAAGCGATTAACCCAGAGGGCTCAGGACAATCAGCAGCCAAAATAGCTGCACTCGGGGTCACAAAATTCACCTTCTGGCACCAGAGTCAGCCCTGAATCCACCGGAGCATCCGACATCGCTGCCAACAAGGAGCTTTTTGATTTAGAGCCACGAATTGTAGGATCCACTAACGAGGTTAAACCCTCCCCGGGGAGCTCCTGCTAAAGCACTTCATGGTGCAGCATCAGCCCTGTGTGGAGGAGGACGAGGATGCTCGGAGCTGCCTGGGGATGGGCAGGGGGATCCCGGGAGGATCCTGCAGCCCCAGATGGGCAGGAGACCGTGGTACCTTAAAGCGCGTCGGCCCGGCCGGGGAGGATCTGAGGTCTTGCCCTAAGCTGGTCTTTCCAGCTCGACTGGAAGAGCCAGGAGCTGGATCGCTGCTGGTCTTCCGGGGATTGTTTTCCAGCCTCCCAGGTGGTCTCCCCGCCACTGGCCGATGCAATCGGCCATTCCCAGCCCAAGGTCCAGAAAAATCCCATCACGGATCCGGCATCCGACAGGCCAGGAACCGCTGTCTCCACCACTTGCCGCGGGCGGCTCAACCCATCCGGCAGCTGATCCCAGCAGGAAATGAATGTCCCAGAGCCCTTGAGAAACCCTAAACAAGCTGGATTTTGCTCCTTTCCCTCTCCAGGTATGCTGTCGGCCTCAATCTCCCCTCCTGCCTATCAGTTTAGTCGTTTAAATGACGATTCCCAAACTTGAGGGGGGAAAGGGCACCTTGTGCCCAGCTCCCTGACATCTCCCTCTGGGATGCTCATGGCTTTGGGCAAAAGAAAATGAAAACATCCCTTCCCCTGTCCAAGACTAAAGCCAGCCAGGATTTTTGAGGGGCTCAGCCCTGGTGTAGGAGCATCCCTGCGGGGAGACAGGTATTCCCCAGGCAGGAGGGGACACAAGCAGGGCAGGGATGAGCCACCAAATCCCTCCTGTCATCATCCTCCCCCTTGAGGACCAAACCCCTGGGGGCTGTTAAAATAGAGGAGGGGGAGATGGAGACGGAGTCTGTCCCCCTTGCACCCGCCAGACCTGAAGCGAGGCAGCCGTCTGTCCGTCCGTCCATCGGAGCTCCATCGCCGGCGCCAACCTCCCTCGGTTAAAATTACCTCCCGAGGGGGGAGAGAGCAAAAGCTGGGCTGGGAGGGGAATAAAAGCCAGGTGAGCTCATCCTCCTCCAGAGAAAACGTCTCCACTTGGCATGAGCGAGGTGTTTCCGAGCCCAGCACATCCCTCACGTCACCCCAATCGCTATTGCCCCAGGACGAGCAGCTTATTCATTCAGCAAGCATTTAGTGGGAGATAATCCAGCTGGTTCCCAACCATCCTTTGGCCGAGCCAAAGGTGTAATTCCAGTGTGGGATGCGATTTTTGGGAAGAGGTTTCCCTAATGGTCATCCCAGCGGATGCTCCCTGGCCAGGAGGGAACGGAAGAGCCGCCACCAGCAGAACCTCCACCTCGATTGTAGTTTTTCAATTCTGTTAATAATTTACTGAATTCATTAAACTATTTTATTAAAAATAAAATAATTTAATAAACCTGTGTTCTATCAAATCCCTGGGAATGGGAAGCAAAGCAAAGCAAAGCAAAGCTGCCCAGCCAAGCCGGATTATCCAAAGCAGCGACCGACCTAAAAATAAACCACTGCTATTTAAGGATGAGCCTCCCACAATAAACTCCCCTCACCCCCCCCCCAAAAAAAAAAGATAAAAGGAAAAAATAGACATGTTTCCAAGCTGGGGTGTTGAGCATCACCCACCAGACCAAAAAAAACCACCTATTTTCAGGTTTTTCCCTAGAAAAAGTTTGTGCTTCCAAGAGAACAGTATCACCAGGCTTAAAGCTGCTGATTTCCAGACACCCCATGCAAATAAATAATTAAGATTTAAAGCTGCGTTTGCATAATACAGATAATCTGTCGATTTAACTTGTAAATGCAGGGGGAATTAAGCAGAGACGTTGTTAATTAGGCAGCAAAGGGGCCTGGGAAGCCCCAGCTCCATGGTGGATGCTGAGGGACCACGAGGATGCTGAAGAAGCTGAACGTGCTGGGGGATGCAGGGCTTTGGCAGCGGGACCAGGTGTTGGTGTGACCACCAAAACCTTGTGTTCATCCATATTTTAACTGAACAATCCCCCCCTCGGCTCCTCCAGCCCTTCAGCAGGAGCTGCCCGTCCCTTCCCGCCCTCCAGGGCTGCCATCAGGGCGGTGGGAAAAGAGCCCGGGGTAAGATTTCTGAGGACAAATCACATGTTTAGTTGCATAAAGAGCCGGCTCTGACAGCCGGGCTCTCGGCTCCCCCACCCCAAATACCGGACCCCGCCCGGGAGCAAAACCTGTTGAGCCCGAATGTGCCTGAACAGACAGTTCTTTGTTACTTTTTTTTTTTCCCTTCTCTTTTTCGGTTTGGAAGCGGCGCTGGTGATCGCACAGGGATGGGCCCGAGGACTTCCCGGCCCTTGGCACCGCTCCTGACGAGGCAGCACCGCGTTTAACCCCTAAAGCCCTTCTCTCCCTTTCCTTTCTGGCACCATCCCCCTTCCCACACCCTGGTCCTGTTCACTCCTGCATCCCCCCAGTCCACCTGCATCCCTTCTCTCTGCGTTTTTCTCCCTTATTTCTCACTTTCTACCTCATTTTTCCTCTCAATGCTTCGGAACTCTCCTCCGTTCCCAACCCAGACGGGTCTGATCCATCCTCATGCTGTAAAATCCCACCCCATAAATCCCATGCCGGGGGGTTGGACGAGCCCAACAGCCATGGAGCTGCCAGGATGGGGGTTTGATCCCCGTCCAGGGGTGTTTCATGATCCCCGGTGGGAATGCTGGGCTGGCAGTGCGCACACAGCACCAGCAAAGCCCCAGAGCAGCGTTTAAGCCTCCTCAACTCTGGCTCAGCACCCTCCTGTCCCAGTTTCCCCCCATTTCGGGGCTCAGGGAAGCTCTGTCCCATTGGCAACGCAGGCAGGGGCTGCAGAGGGACCCTAAACTCCATCCCAGCTCACGTATCTACATTTTAAAAGAACTTCAAGAACCACCCGATGTCGCAAGAGGCTGAAACCCTGCCGGGGGATCCACCCCAGGGCTCCTTGGGCAAGGCCACGGGGCGAGTCCCAACCTCCCGCCGCTGGCATCGGCCCCTGGTGAAAACATTAAGGCTCGGCTGACTCAGCCTGCCCGGATATCGGGAGGTTGAATCCAGCGGGGAAAACTTGGTCGGGCTGGGGGAGACATTTTGCAAAGGGGAAGAGCCGGAGCAGGAACGGCATCTGGAAGCGATTGGAGGCGAGGAGCCTCTCCCAGGCGCAGCAGGGAATTCCAACGGCGTGAGCTCAGGTTAAAGCCTCCTTCACAGACCCGGGATTAAAGAGGAGAACCAAACCTCAGCACATTTATGGGTTTTTAAACCTGCAAATAACGAAGGGAAGGGAGCCAGCTCCCTGCTCGGTCCTGCATGGACACGGCTTCGTGATTTCGGGTCATTCCGATTTACAATTAAAAAAAAAAATCAAACAACTAAATTCCGAAAAGGAGGAGAAATCTCTCGGTGGATTTCTGGATCTAATTTCAGGTGTCATGTCCGGAGTCCTCCTTAGGCGCTGCCTTGTGTCAAACGATGCACCTCTGCACCTTCCATCCCCTGGGACTCCTGTATCCCACCTCCGAGCATCCCACGATGGTCCCGGCATGGCAGCAGACCCTGGAGCATCCCAGCATCCTTAGGATAGCATGGAAGAGCCGATGGGGGATGCCAGCCTAGCTTGGGCAGAGTGGTTCTCCACAAGGAACCTCTTCCAGTCATCCCTGAGCCGAGGGACACGGAGCAGCAGCACCCACGGGTGGTCCAACCCACCTTCACTGGACATTCCAGTCGAGCAATCTACGGCAGGGCAGGATCCCCGTGGGATGGGCAGAATCCAGAATCCCTGCTGTGCCCCACCCCGCTCCCCCACATTGCTGCTCCGACCCCGCCACGCACCAGACGCCCCAAAGCAGGCACTCACCCGCATCCTGCCCGACTCCACCGCTCCCACCCACCTCGGTGGCGCGGCCGTCCCCATCCCACGCCGATCCGCGCCCCGGCGCAGCCGGACCAGCTGGGAGCAGCGTCCTCCGGCGCTGCCGGCGCCGCAGCCCGGAGGTCTCCGGCAGGCAAAGCACATCCTGGAGAGCAGCCGCAGCCTGCGCCAGCCCGAAACCACTCCGAGCATCCGCCAGTCCCAAGGAAAACCAGGAGGGAGGGTGGCTCCTTCGGTTTTTCCGTTCCCCGACAGCCAAATCCCTTTTTCCTTCCTCCAAGGACACTTTCCAGCCTAACCCCGGTCACATGCAAGGGGTCAGCAGCTGGAAAGGCAAGAGATTAGCAAACACTGGGGGCTTTTCCTCTTCCCTTCCAAGAAGACACAGGGCTTTCCTAGAAAAAGCTTGATAAACACAAGGATCGTGGCGGGAGGAGGGAGAAGTGTGAAAGGAAAGCGAGGGGAACTTAAGAAACACCGAAAAAGAGAACCAGAAGTTGCAACGAGCAGCGTGAAAGTATCAAATCATTTCCTTTCCTCACTGCAAAGCCAAAACTGCTCGTGCAACTGTTCCTGGTAGTAGCATAAGAGGGGGGTCCCAGCCTGGGATGGGGAGAGCGGGGATGGGGGCCCAGAGGGATCCAGGTGAATCCAGGACACCAACCTCTGCAGGAGAGGGACCACATCCCTGCTCCTCACACAGTCCTCAGGCTACACCCAGAGCAAACAACCAAAAGTGGGAAAATAACATAAAATAAATATCTTTTTTTTTCTCTCTCTCTTTTTTTTTTTTTTTTTTTTTTTTAAAACCCAATAGGGAAAGTTGTGGAGAAACAGACTCGGTGCTGCCAGCCTGAATCAGCTCTGGAATATTCAAAGCTAAAGCAATGGGCCCATCACTTTATCCAAGAGAATAAGCAATAGAATACACGGGATTTAGAGATATTGCCAAATAATTAATTAGCAGGATTCAACCTGAGAGTTGCTGCCAGCCGAAAACCCCTGGAAACAGGCGTGGGGAGGGCCCCGGTCTCAGCATTCCCACATCCTGCAGCCTGGCATCCACCCCTGATGTTGGTTGCAAGGATGGGGATGACACAAGCTATAAAAGCACAGGCTTGGAGATGTCAGTATGCCTTCTCCAGAGTTTAAAATGGTTTTAAAGGGATGTTTTCACTCTGGGAGTGTGTTTCCCCTCCAAGGTGGGCTGGCGAGCAGGAGGATGCTCCGATCCCAGCTCTGGAAAGCACCCTCTGGAAGGCACCCTACATGACAGATCTCCATGGTGGACATCCCTCAAAGCCAGTGTGCACAGACAGTTCCTCCTCTTATATTTACATTTTCAAAGGCCTTATTCCTTTGTGGAATTCAGTGCCTTGCTGGAGCAGCTGCTATTAACTCCCTGCCCGGAGCTGCAGGAGCGAGCAACCCTCTAATGACGCAGATAATTAAGGACAGGGATTAGGGAGAGTCCAGCAAAGTGTGTGGATGCCATCCATGAACGTGAAGAGTTCATCAGAGCGGGACACATTGGAGAGGACACTCAAACCCATCAGTTCTATCCCTGACCCGGGGTTCTGCCCTGCCCGGGGTGTCCGTCCCATGGAAAGCCTCGGCAGAAGCAGCTGGCAAAGCCTGGGCAATCCCTCTTCTCCACCACCTGCCTCCAAGAGCAGTCAGAGGTAGAGCCTGGCAGAGAAGACAGGGAAATTCAGCAGAGCTTCCCCAAAAACTCCACCAAAAGACTTTAATTAGCTCATCTCGCCAAGAGACGGGGATCGGAGCCGCCGAGCAGCCGGCACCAACCCACCAGGCATCACCCTCCTATCCCGGTGGGACAGACGCATCCCATGCCCGGTGTCTGAGCTGAGGAGCACAAAATGCCCCTGGAGGAAGGTTTTCCCTTTGTTCTCCACTCCCCAGAACAATAAAATCCCACCAGCTCACCCTGCAAAGACCTAGCACTGAGAGCTCAACTGGCAATGGTCCGGCTGGTCCTTTTCCTGCTGTCTCAGGGCAAGCATCCTCCTCTCTCCCTGGGAACAAGCCTGTCCTGTGGGAGAACCGGGCTCCAGGCACACATGATGGGTTGGGATAGGGTTTATCCTGCACCAACATGCCTGGATCCCGCTCCCAGCAACTCTGTCCACACCAGGATCGGGTGGGGGATCAGCAGGGACCCCTCCTACCCCTTTGGGATCACCAGAGTGCATCCATCAACCAGGCAGAGGATGCTCAGAGATGGGAAAAAAAAAAAAAGCTCAGACCACTTAATAAATCCTCCTCGGCCCGTTGTTCGGCGGCGAGAGAGACGCGTCCTGAGCCGCACACGGGGCACGTCCTCCCCTCCCAGGGCCTCCGGCAGGATTTTCCCTTCCTTACCGCGGCTCCCGGGCATTCCCACCACACAGACTCGCCGAAACGAGCCCCCCTGGCGCTCTGGGGAGATGCCAGACCCTCTCTTCCCAGGGCTCTCAGGGTGGGATCGCCTTCCTCGGGAGCGGCCGCAGGCAGGAGCGGTGCCGAAGGCCGGTTTTTCCCGGCGAGACGAAGGGTTTTGTTTTGCCGGGAACGGGGCGGCAGCAGATGGAAGGGCACCGGGCGAGCGGGGGTTTTCCTCTCGCCGCTGCCCACGCTCGCTTCAGGCACTGATTAAGTGCGTTAATTAGAAAAAAATCACCATAATAATTATTTGAAAACCCCGTAACACAGACATGAAGCCACTCTCTCCCTCTCCGATGTGCCGCGCTCGCCGGGACGGCGATGCCGAAGGTTTGGGATGCCCCGGTGGGGGTCCGAGCTGGGGTTAACGGGAGTCCCCCCCTTATCCCCGACCTGAACCGCCCATTCCAGCCCTGCCCGGGCGGCGCTCCCTGCCCTGCCCTGCGCCCCCCCAGCGCGGGGTCCCCCCGACCCCAACCCCTCCAGCCCTCCCAAAAACCACGGGCGTTTTTGCTTCCCCCCTCCCCATTTTTTTTGCTCAACACCCCGCGACTCGCAAAGACGCTTTGGAGACGCGGACCCGGGGGGGACACGAGGGGGCCCCGGGGGACACGAGGGGACTCGGGGGGACACGGAGAGA
>VXAY01005486.1:541581-561535 GCA_013399855.1 Oxyruncus cristatus
GGGCGGACACGCTTGCGCACAGCGCGGGATGGGCGGCGGAGGGAGGAGGAGGAGGAGGAGGAAGGAGGGAGGGAAGAGCATCCCGGGAGCTGCAGGCGCGCGGTCCCCGCATCCTCGGCACGGGAGAGGTGGGGGAGGACAACCACCCCTTCCCCTTGCCCTGCGGACCCCCAAGAATCATAGCGCTGGGGGCAGCCCCTCCCCCCGGCAACTCCCCGAAATGCCCCAAAATTGGCTCACAGCAAATTTTTAGGGGCGGGCAAAGCTTTTCCCACGAGGTCACTGAGTCAGGGGTTTGCATCGTCTCCCCATTGAACCCCCAAGAGAAGATGCTCAAAACCATCAGGAGACGACACATGGAGGATCTGGGGTTGGTTTTGCTTAAAATCATCAACCCATATTAAGTATTTTTCTTGCAAATAAATTAATCCCCACTGCAGGAATGCCCCATATCCAGCCACCTCTTTCTCCCGTGGGATTCCATTTCCATTCCACCCCACAACACAAACCCAGCAGTCAACCCTTTGAGGGTTTTTTTATTCCCCTCAAGAGTTTTTTATTTCTACAGTCCCAAACCCATTTCTCCTGTGCTGGGGTGGGTTTTGCCAACTCCTGAGACAACATCAAGGCTCATCTTTAAATGGGAAATAATGTCAAAGGAGGCAGCTCCTTGCTGAAGGCAGCAAAGTTTATTCTTCTTTTTCAAGTAAGAGACAGCAGGAACCTGGAGGGAGCCACCAGCTGAAGACTGACGTATCTAACACCAATATTAATCAATAAAATACCCGTGGAGCTGATGGATCCAGTTTTGCCAAGGGAATTTCATCAACATTTGAAGAGCATCCTCACCTCATCCCTCATCCTCCCTGGGATGGGGTTTCGTGACCACTAAGTGGGGCAGAGTTTTACCCGTGGTGACAAGAAAACTCACCATAATTAGGTTTTAATTGCCACGGGCTCGTAGACAATCCAGGGGTAATTAGTGGGGCCGCAGCTCAGCGGGGGGAGCTGGGATTTGCTGGAAGGATGTTTCGACCCTTCAGTCTCGTGGGGTCCCCCGCTCGGTTTATTGCATCTGAAAACAATAACCGGCATTCAATAAAGCTCCAGCAATAATAATGCATCCCAAATGTCTGTTCTTACCGTGCTCCCAAGACAGAATATTAAAAAAGAGGCTGCAAGGCTCTGCTCCCCAGGATCTTCTCCAGGTCCCCAGCAGCCCCCTCCCGCTGGTGATGGTGGATGGGCTCGTTTTGGGGTGGTGGTCTCCATCCCCAGCATCCCCCCCTGGCCTGGGGCAGCATCAAGGTTTGGGGAAACAATGGTGGTCCCACGCCAAGCACTGGACACCGGCTGTGTCCATCCCACGGGAAAATCAGGACACCCGCCCGCAGCAGTTGTGCCCCCGTGGATCTGTGATGTACCTGCGTTTCCTACTCACATCCTGGGTGACCCAACTCCCTTGGGTGGACCCCGAAGCCAGCCACGAGCTTCCCGTGGCCACCAAAGCCCCAGCAGGCAACAGGGTTCTAAAACCCACCAGGACATGGAAATGTATTTGCTGCCGTAGCAGAGTGCCAGGAGCCTTCGCTGGGCAGTCACTGCTAACGACTACACCCTGCCCCAACATCTAATTTACAAAGGATAAATTGCCAGTTGGATTAATTCAGCATGATGAGCGCCGAGTAATTTGGAGAAGAAAAGCAGGGGGTTGGTGGTGGGGAAATCCTGGCTGTTTGAGAAGTGAATTTGTAACGGGCTCTGCCATCACCCAGTGCAGAGCCAGTCGGAAATAAAAGGGTTTAGGGAACGGCCCGGCAGGAGCAGCAAGGAATGGGACTGGTGTCCTGCCTCGGAAGGGCACAGGAAGAGGTTCTGCCATCACACCATAGCTCTGAAAGGGTGATGAGGCCAAAGCAGGCAGGAGGCAAGCAGGATCTGTTAATAAAGGAGGAAGGGGATGCCCTCGGCCAGGCTCGCAGCATCTGCTCCACGGGGACAAGAATGGGCTGATTCATGCCCAGCACAAGCTGGCTTTGTCCTGCTGAGCACCTCGACTCACCCTTCCTCGAGCCACAGCCTGGGAACGCCATCTGGCTTTGCAGCCCCAGCCCCAGGACCTCAATAAATCCTTTGAAGGCTCGAGATCCATCAGAATCCTTCCCACTGACCCCTTCTCTTGGGACAGGCAGGGACAGCCCCCATCCCTGGCTCCATATACCCCACAGCTCCCCAGGGAGATGGGTGATAGCAGCATGCTTACTAGTCTCCCAGGAAAACGATTCCTCCAGCAGGAGCCAGACAGATGGTCTGTGGAAGATGTGCTGCCTGGTTGTCTCTCACAACCCTCAGAGAGTCTATTTTCAAGACTGAGGGTGTTTTTTCCATACCTGAGGACCAGGGAGGCTTCCCAGGAGACAGGATGGGTTACTTAATCATCTCCATTGCTGGGTTGGCCTGGGTGGGAACATAAAACTGGGATGTTCTCTCACCCGAGACCAAGCTCCCTTTTGGCACAGAAAATGCTCTGGTATTGAAAAACAACCATCCCTTTCCCTTAGCGACTTAAAACCTGGGGAAAGGGAGAGCCAGGGGACAGCCAACCCCACGGACCATCTCCAGATCCTAAAGCTCTCCAGCTCCCAAAGTCAACTCTGGCCCCTCCTGTACACTGCTCCGGAGGTAGGTAGAGCTGAAGTAAGAGGGAAAGGCTCCCTCAGGAGATCACTCCAGCTTTCTTGCCATGGATTAGAGTTTTAGACTCATAGAACAAGTCAGAAAATACCTCTAAGATCATGGAGTCCAACTGCTAACCCAGCAAATGGGAGTTTCTGAAGGGAAATAAGGAAAGGTGGCTGCATCCAGCTGCTCTGCCTCTCCCTGCTGCTAAAAGGTACCAGGGAACTGCCTGACTTGAATATCAATAAATGGGATGAGCTGAGCAAAGCCCTGGGGCAGCTCTGATGATGCCACTTGCACTCCAGCCGGCTGCTCCATCACAGCAGCTTCCATGCACAGCAGCAGCCCTGAAAAAAGTAAATCACATCTGGTTTTTCCTCCCATCAGCAAAAAAAAAAAAAACCCAAACAAACAAAACACCCCTGTTAGAGCTCAGCGTGTGGAAAGGAGCAAAGAACTGGGTACCAGAGAGATGATTCCAGTGATTCCAACCCGGTTACTGACCAGAAACCAGAGCCTCTTCTGGCAGCAAGAGCTCATGAAGAATTTAGAGGTTGGTGTCCAGTGGAATCAGTGGCTGGGTGGCAGAGCAAGCTCTGTCCACACAGAGAAATTGGTTTTTCCTACCACAGCGGATCATGAAGTCCAACTCCTGGCTCTCTCCTGCCCCACCACCCCCTCAGCAGAGGGATGAGCACTATTATTTATTTTTGTTTCCCCCCATAATCTTGGCAAAACCTTGAGCAGGCTCTGGCAGGAAGGGCTGCCCTTGCACACGAGGTTGTTTTAGATGGAGATGATGAAGGAACAGTGGAGGTGATGGCTCTGGGGCTGGGATCAGGCAGCACACAGCGTTTGTCTCCACAGAGTCAGCCAGGAAGGGCGAGGACTCAGTCAGTCACTGATTCATTCGGAGCAAGACACCCCTCCCTGCCCCAGGAAAGCTGCAATCCCTTTCCCAGGGGTAAATTCATAGGAAATACATGAAGGTTTCTGAGGACAGTGTGCTTTTTGGACCTGTCTGTCTCTGCCCTATCCCCTGTCTGGGCTGACATCTGGGGACAGGGGTTGTCCTTTGGGTGGAGAAGATGGACACACACAGCCCCTCCTGGATGCTCGCTGCATTCCAGAGGCACCCACTCCAGGGTAAAATCCAGCACACTCAAAGGGGTTTATTCAATCAGTGTTTTAATGGACTTCAACAGACAGCACAGTTTCCATAGCAAAGGATCATCAGCCCCATCTCGTACAAAAACAGAGTTAAAAAACATAAAAGCAACAAAAACCTTAAGAAAACCCCGTCCAAACAAAAAACCCCATTCGTTAAAAAAAAAAACACGATACAAAAGCGCCTCTGCCCGCTCACACTTTTCCTGCCTCCTGGAACTTCTTAAACAGGGGCTCATCAGCCCGCAGGGGGAAGGTCAGGGCCCGTTTCTGGTAGAAGGTGGAGTCCAGGGCCAGGTTGTCGATGACATCAGCCAGGAGATGGGCCCTCTCCACGGCGCTGCCCGGCGCGTCGTAGCCCAGGGCGGTGAAGTGCACGTGCAGGTGGTAGTAGGAGGGCTGGTAGTGCAGGTAGATGCGCAGCTGGGAGCCTGGCACCCCGAACCGCTTCGCTATGGCCTCCTAGGGACGGCAAACACACGGGTTGGGAACTGCCAGCACCTTGGAACGGACGGACAGGAGCATTCCTGCATGGCAAGAAGGGCACAGGGAAAGGCGGACGGGGTTTCTGCTTCCTCGCTGCACGGCAGAGGGGGAAGCTGGGAAGGGCAGAGCTCTTCCCACCCTCTGAGCCTCGGCAGGGATGGAGTGATGCCTCCAGCTGCCCCACTTTCCTCCCTCTGTGACGGGACGTGCTCTCCACTCGTATCGTTTTCCCTTCCACCCTTATCGCTCCGGCTCATCCAGCGAGTGACAGGGATCCCGTTACCAGCCGGTGTAATTAAAGCTATAAACAGCGCCAGTGAACTCCGGCTCCGTGCGCTGCAATCCCCTGGCTAATCTCTTAATTAATCTCCCACTTTCCCCAGTGCAATTACTCTCCAAATTCTAACGCGGTGAAGGAAAGAGAAGAGCTCCTGCACATCCATCCACCAAACACACCCCGTGGAAAAACACGTCAGCCGGTGAGAACGGAAGGAGTCGGGCAGGACGTGGTTGATATGGGGAGGATGGGGAGCTCGCTCACTCCTAACAGGAAGGATGGAGCACCCCTAAAGCACCTCGGACACGGCATGAGCTGGGGAAGGTGCTGATGGAGAGCAGGGATCGGGGTCTCCAGGCAGAGAGAGCAGCACAGCCCTGTTTTGTGAGGTATCATCTCCCGGTTATCGGTCCCCAGGCAGATGCTGTGCCAGAAAATCCCGGCAGAGCCCTGGTAGAGACAGCTGAGCCCTCCCTGGCCAGGACAGCGGTGTGGGACCAGCCTCAGGCTCACCTTCCCTTCCTGCAGGACGTTCCTCAGCAGCGGGAGGTGCTCGGCCGTGAGGTCCCGCAGAGACTTGATCTCCCGGCGGTGCACGACGGCCACCAGGTACAGGTCATCCAGCTGCAGAGACAGAGGGGCATGCAGGGGACACAGAGGGAGCGGATGGAGGCAGCAGCACTTTGGACCTGACACACCATCCCCAGCTTCCCAGGCTCTGTTATACAGGGAGACCTGTGTTATACAGGGGTACCGGCCCTCGTGTTCAACCCGCACCCAGGCTGGGCTGAACCTCCCCGTGTGGGATGTGCTCACCCACAAACCCACCGCACCTGAGAACATCTCTGGACAAACTGGGGTTTGTCCATGAATGACTAGAAGAGAACAGCCTCATCCCAACCAACAACCAGGGGGATGACAAATGCCTTCTCAGCTCTGCAGGCAGACGGAGCGATCAGCTCTTCCACACCACGAGCACCGCGCCCGGTGCTGCCCCTGCACGCTCACAACATCTCCCCGAGCACCTCAAAAACGCTGTGCCTGTGGGGCTGAGGCTGGAGACCTGGTGCAGGTGCCCACCCAGCTACGTGGGGGTCACCAAGGTGCCTGGGGTCTGCCAGCACCCCTCGTGCAAACTCCACGGCCTCCTCAGAGACTCATCTCCCCGCTCAGACGAGGATTCGCAGTGAACCACAGAGGCCAAAATTGCAACTCAACTGTAGATTTTTCCCAGTGAAAAGCTTCCCACTTTTCCACTGTGCAAACAGCTGGCCACTCTCCAGTCACAGCAGTTCTATAAATAACAATTTTCAAGACTAATTGGTCACTGTACAACCCCAGGGCAGTGAAATATGCCCGTTCAGCAGCTCTCAGCCAGACCTTTGGCATCTCCTGGAGCTCTTATCCCATTCAGTGTTTAACAAGACATAAGGTTGTGGATCATTACACTTTAAAAACAGAAAATCCCAGTCCCCTTCAGCTCAGCTAGTGACTTTCTAAAACAAACACTGGAAAGCAAAGGGTTTGGATGTGTGAGACCCAGCAGATCTCTTCAGCACTGTGAGAAACCCACGTGGCTATTTGGAAACAGATGCTCGTGCCAAAGGATGCTCTGAGGACCCTCCACGGGGCTGTTCCATGAGATTCCCAGGCACAGCTCCGGAAAAAGATAGTGTATCAGGTCGTGCTCTTTGGCTCCAGGCTGGCTGGTGGGAGGGAAAGCAAACAGCTCCTCTCCTTAGAACAACATCTGCATGTTGCTGTTTGAAACAAATAAGCCTGTTGCTAAAAAGGCCCGGAATGATGTCATGCCAGGCATGGCTTCAGGCAACGCCTCGGGCCTCCTGCGGGTTTGAAGCCAACTCAAGAGTCTCAGAGGGGAAAAAAAAAAAAACCAGACCAAAAAAATTAAACAAAAGCAAAACCAAAAAAACCCAACGATAACAGAAACCCCAAGAAACCACCTCCAAGCACTACTGAGGCCGGGCAGCAGCAGCTGAGGCAGCGCCCAGAAGGTTGAGGCCGGCAGATTTCACAGCGTGAAGGAGAAATTTTCCTCCCATCCATCAGCCTAGAACAATTCCAGGTGGATTTGCAGGATTTGAGGGCCAGGTGCTAAGTGAGTGCGAGGCAATGCTGCTGACAGGACTCCTGCAGGAGGGCTCGCAGAGCCCTGCTGGGAGCGGTGTCTGCCGGGTGGGATGCGGCGGGATCAGCTCCCGGTGCTCCTGGGCAGCCCCGGGCTGGCGGGATCAGCTCTGCCTCAGGGTCACCCACAGCCAAGAAGAAATTCCTTGGCTCAGAGGCAAAGCTGACAGCCCTTCCTGGGACGCTGGCTCGCCCGCCTGGGAACCAGACCAGCAAAGGGCCCGGAGAGCTCCAGGGATGACCGGGGTGCAGATCTGACAGCAACTCAGCAGTCAGGGAGAAACCCAGAAGATCCTGTTCAACATTCCAAGGGGCGACAGGAGCTTGGGGAAACCTCCCCTAAGGACAAATCCTACCACTGAGGTGCTCCCTGGCCATGCCAGCTGGGAGATGTGGATGCAGCAGGTCTCGAGGGGAAGCTGAAGCACAAATTTTAGCCCAGTGCTGATGTGAATTGCAAAGCTTGGTGGCAGCAAGTAAGGATTTCCCCCAGATTGCTCACAGCTGGGAAAGGGACAGCATGCTGCATGTTTTAGGGTCCCCAAATACTGCCCCCCTGGAAGGGCACTGAACAGGGCACAGCGGCACAGCCTGAAAGCCTGACTTGTTGCCAAGTCCCTCCAGGAAGAAGGTCGTGCCTCCTATGAACAAGTGGAAATTCGAGCTTGGTTACCCCATCACAGCTCAGCAGGGGATTTTTGGAGTAGCTGATGTGCAGGGAATTCACGGGGAGCAGATACCACCCTGCAGTGGTATCTGTGCTCCCCAAGTCACTCCCCGAGGCAACTCAGCACCGCACCACAAACAGCTGCTCCCAGCACAGACATGCAGGATGGTGCTGCCCACCATTGCAGGCTCGTGTTCCCATTTTTTTGAGTTTTAGTTCCATTTCTAAGCCTTAATCATATGGGAACTTTCCCTGCCTGCCACCTGCAGAAGCAGATGAGGATCAGAAACACAGAGGGGACTTTTTTTTTGACAGCACCAACTTCCCGGGGAAGGAGGGGGAGGGAGTGTCTGGAGTTTCATCTCCCCAAAAATACAGCATGAAAGGGAGCTGGAGCACAAGGAAATACTTCTCGATTTCGGATTACAGCCTGGGACTAAAAGTCATTTTCACCAAGTGGCCACTCCCACGAGGAGTGAGGGAGCTGCTCAGCAGCCAAGGACCATCTGCTTAAAGCTGTGGAGGAGAGTTAATTGCAGCAACCAAAGGCTAACATTCTTGCACCTAAAGTCAACGCTTGCAAAAAAACCCCCCGAGAAGTTCAGCAGGAATAAATACGCAGGATTTCAGCTAAAAAAACATCCCAACAACAACATTTGGGCTGATACAGGAGAGGAAGTGAACCCAATAAATACGTGGCAGCAGCAGGGAGAACAGCCCTGCGTTCTGCAGCATCCACAGTCGGCACAAGAGTGAACACAAGGACACAGGCACCCACTAGAACTCTCATCAGGGTGCTGTTTGTAGCCTGAAAGTGGACATTTCTTCTGGATAACCTTCAGACAGGCAGCATTAGAGGAGCAAACCAACCTGGTTTTGATTCCACTTTAAATCTGGAACTAGAACAAAGCCATTGGAAGGATCTGGGTTTTCATGGACGATTCTATCGGTCTCAGCTTTCTTCTCCAGGATATTATACACCCACTGAAAGAGAAACATGTGATTTATAAACCAGCAGAGAATATAAAACCCAGTATCTCAGGTGCATTCAGCCCAAGCTCACGGATTACTGCACAGTCTCTGCAACTAGAACATAAAAAAGCCCAACTCCAATGGCTTGATTTTTAGGATGATCAAGTAATTTGTAGTTAATTATCCATAAAACCCTCCAGCAACCAACAAACTACAGGACATTACGAGCACTTCAGTGAAAAGCAGTGGAACTCAGCTCTTGTGGGGCTCAGCACACACCACTTGCAGTACCATGGAGCTGTTTACACTTTTTTGCCCCCCCAAGCTGCACCAAAATCTTTACAACAGGGTCTGGGAAGGGAACTTGGCTGATTTTGTTCCCTGTTCAAAGAGGAAGGCGCAGATTGCTCACAAGCCTGAGTTGGATGCAGCCCTGGCTGCTGGCAGCTCCTGGGGGAGAGTGGGGGACACAAAAGGCCTGTGTTTTTTGGGCAGTGCACATCTCCCTGGCTGATTAGGAAACAGCTCACCACTCTTCTTCTTCCATACCTATAGTTCCAGCCTCCAGACTTCTGTAAGCCCTGCTCTGGTTAATCCCCCCATGCTCCTCCTGCAAAGCAAAGCACCATTCAGAGAAGAGTTTTGGAAGTGGAAGAGACCCAGGGATAAGGGGCAGAGCAAGACCAGAGAAAAGCATCTTTGGACTCCCTGGTTCCCAGTCTGAGCTCCAGCATCCTTCTTTACACCTCCAAAGTGCACATTATGCTCTAGCTTAAGCCTAGCTTAAGTACTGCTGAGGGAGTCCCCAGCCATACCCCCAGAAGATAATGTAAGGCAGCAGGAAATCGCCAGAGCTTGGAAGCTGAAAGTGTTTGGAAACATCATTTTCCCCACCCAAATGGGGGTATGGAACATTCTGGTTGCCCCAGGTAGGTAGGGCAGGTGCAGCCAGTCTCACAAACCCACTGGTGGGTGCTGTGCACACCGGACACTTTAGGGGAACTCCACCCAGAGTTTAATTAATCTGATCAAAACTTAGGATCGCTGTGAACTGACCTGAATATATCTGGAGGGAGAAACCAAGCTCTCCTCCCCGATCTGGGGTTTTTTGTTGCTGAAATTTCTGGCCTTTTTCTTCTCAGCAACAACATCTTAGAGATTAGATTCTCCAAGTGATTCTGGAAAGCACGGCACAGGCTCGCCGTGCTCCGTGACCCTGGGAGGAAAGCTCAGCAGGAAGCTCAGCAGGAAATGGAAGTTCGGTCTTTGTTGGGGTTTTTGTGCCTGCTCTGATCACAAGTGCCAAGCTATCAGTGCCCTAAGTAAGTTCACTGATCAGATGAGCTGAATTTTAAACCCAAGGCTGCCTCGTGATGGGGCAGGTCCCCAGCTGACTGACTGCTCCTGCTGCTCCCAGCACCAGCCCAGCGAGGAGAACGCATGTCCAGGGACTGGCACCACAATAAAACCATTATCCTGAAAGCATCCACGCTCTGCATCCTCCAGCAGGAAACACAGACGCCTCTGTGGTCCCCTGGTACTTCTGTTACCCTTCACATTTTCCCTTCCACTAGGCAAAACCAGTTGGATAAGGACAAGGAACAGCATTATCAAAGCCCAGAGGTCAAGGACTGACTGTGCTGACCATGATTTCTCAGCAGATGCTCCTGATGATCACCAGGAATACGTTTCCACGTACAGAAATCAGCTCACAAGCACTTGGTGGAAAAGGCAGAGTGAGAGCTCAAGCCATTCCTGAGGGGCAGCTGCTACACCAGGAAACTTAACAGCTTTGGGAGCCAAAGCGTGGAATAAAACATCCTACAGGCTGTGACCAGGTGGAAACACACCCTTGCCTTTCTCCAGCTAATAAATGCTGCAGTTTAATGCAGCAGGAAAGAGGTGGGGGGGTATCCAAGGCCCCCTCCTTGGTTTGGGGGGCTTATTTTTTAATGGATCACCTCAGCAATCCCAGGATTTATTTTATTCCCCCTTCTGCACAGGCTGGCACAAATTGGTCCCTACAGACTTATGTTCCTAAAGGAGAAAGATAGGGAGGGGAATGGTCAAAAAGGATAGAAACAGGGAAAAAGTCTGGGTCTCCCTGGGGCAAGGAGAACACTAAAAGTAACAGTTTCACCACACAGAATACAGACTGAAGGGCTGAACGGCAGGAGCTGCAGCCAAAGCCCCAGGAGTGAGTTCTGATGCAGGAATCTAAGAGCAATCTGTGCCTTTCCATTTCCACAACACCCCAGAGACTCCTAAAAAGCCCAGAGAATAGCACCAACGCCCAGGGAGCCACCCTTGGAAAGGAGGAGTGCCTCAGCTTGTCTCCAGAAACCTTGGGAAAGGCAACTTGGAGTACAGCTCCAAGGCAAATGTTTTTCTGCCAAGATGGAAAAGGATGTCCCAGCCAGCCAATGAGAGGGGGCAGCACCACAGAGCTGACAACACAACCAAAAGGGAGACGGGGCAGGACACTCCCAGCTCTCCAGACTGGGCTCTGGAGAAGACTTTTGACAGCCCAGAGCGTTGGAGACCAAAGACACCCGTCTCTGCAGGGGCAGGTGGTGGTTTCCATACCTGGATGCTGAAGCTCTGGGACTGGATGAAGGGCAGGGTTATGTTCTGGTAATCCTCCCAGGTCTCCCGGATGAGGTGCACTTCGTGCCGGAGGTACTTCTGGATGTGTTTCTCCGTGGCAGGGTACACCACTGTGGCTTTGATCTCTAGGAACAAACACGGGCACCGAGTTACCCACCCACGCCTGCCTCCTTCAGTCCCCAACAAATCTGTCTTCCCTTTCAATAAATGCCACACTGAGACATTTTGAAGAGGCACCACTAAAACAAGGTGAGGGAAAATGGACGTGGAAAGCAAACAACTGCTTTGACCTCCTGCACTGCCGCTGCTTTTCTGGAGGAAGGAAGAGCCAACAACACAGCCAGGGCCTGTCTTTCCAGACCAGGTGGAGGTGTTTGCTGTCTGGAAGGGTTTTCCCACACTTGTTCTTTCAGGCCTATCAGCAACATTAGGGCAGAGCTGGGGCTCCCAGGGCAGGGTTTATGTGCAGACAACAACCAGGATGGAAATACGACCCCAGGGACAGGGATGCTGTTTCCTCATACTCAAATCCAAAGCTCACGGGATGCACCTGGCAAATTTCTCCAGCCACAAACCAAGGAACCATCTCCAAGGAGCAGCTCCTTCCCAGGGCTCTCAAGGTGCTTGGCCTCGAGCCTCAAGTGCAGGAGGCAATGAGGTCAAGGGCACAGGGACAGATCCAGAGCAAATAATGTGGGCTGATGGGTCAACACAGCGCAGGATGAGCCGAGGGAAGAGGGTTGAGTGACCCCCTGCCCACAAAAAGCACTTCCCCATTTACTCTGGCAGAAAGAAAACATTTTCTGTTTGCCTTAAGATTAGAACTTTGTTGTGTAATTTCTGTGGAATTAAACAGGATGCAAGTGCTCACCTTGTTGACCTGGCAGCTCTGACGTCGGCAGCAGTAAATCCTACCCAGAGGGGTAAAACCCTCGGAAAACATCCCTCCTTGGCCGAGATTAGATGCGTGATACAGAGCCTGACACAACTCCAAGGTGCTCCAAGGGCGTGGGAGTGCCTCTGCCTCCCCAGCTAACACAGAGCTGCCGTAAACATCAATGCAAGGAGGAGAAAAGCCCTGTGAGCCCGGGCAAAGCCCGGGCAGATCAGACTGGACTGAGGCACATGGCTGGGGCACTGTGAAAGCTGCAGTCTGTGCCCACGGTCTGCCACGGACCAGAGCCATGCCCTCGGGCTTTACATATGTTTATATGCTTGCCAGACACTGAATATAAACACCTATTTGTTCCTAGAGCCAGGATTTAGGGTGGTTTGAGCCTTTTTTAGTTTTCTGATTTCTGGTTTTTTTAAGGTCGGTGCTGCACAAGCGCAGAGACTCTGCCTTTTCACTCCATGCCAAACCCAGCTTAATGAAATCCACAGGAAAATGCTGGTAACATGAAATATGAAAATGCAAACCACAAGGGCAGTCTGGTCTGATTCCCACCGTACACATGTTCAAACAAGGTTGTTTTCCAGGACTCTATTAGCACTTCGAGCAGGGTGATGTAATACCAAAAGAAAAAAAAGACAAGGCTGTAGCTCTCCTCACTTAAAAAGACCAGCAAAGCACTGGGGAGAAAAGAAAAAAGGCAAAAGATAAAATACCACAGCCAGCCTCAGGCGGGAACTTCCACAGTTTAATTTCAGACCCCAAAACAAGAGTAGGGACTGCAGCAGAAGCCCCTCTGTGCTGGGTGGTCATAGCCACAGTGCCTGGGGGTGCAGGGGACCCAGAATGGCTTCCCTGGCACCCCCTCCCCCCAAGTTTGGGGGGTGCTGCTCATATTGGGGGAGAGCACATGGGGGGGCTTTAAATCAGAGATCACAGAACTCCGGAACGTGCAGCTGCAGCTGAGCAGATGTTTGCAAGAGGAGAGGGGGGAGAGGCTGTGGTTCACTAATGATCATCATTTCCCTTCTAAAGGTCTCATCAACCCCAAAATGTCCCAGCAATGCTAATTAGCATCAATCAGTGCAGCCAGAGAGCCTCGGAGTCCTCAGGAGCTGCACACAGGACGCAAAGGCACAACTAAGCCCAGGCTTGGACACAGGAACCATCCACCGTGAGACTGGGCTCACCCCGGGATCGTTCCAGCGCTGGCGCGCGGCCGCACGCTCCGGTTTCCAAGCCTGCTCCTGGCAGGCTCCACGTGCACCGGAGCAGCACGTAGGCTGTGGGGCACCCGAAACCTGCCCCGGCCTGGAAACGGGGTAAGGAACCGCTGGAAACGTGATGGGGGTTTCCGAGCTGGCAGAAGGGTCAGGGATTGTCTCCGCTCACACCCGAGTCACGTCAGCTCCCGAACGCCAGCCCCAGACATCACGGAGCATCTGGGGCTTATTCTGGAAGTCAGGACTGACCATTAGTTAACTAGAGGTTATAAAAAAACCCCAGGAGTTTTAACTGAAGGAGCCTGGATGAGCAGGAGGTGCAAGTACTGCCATGGCAGAGGAAAACTGACTGGGCTGTTCACCCTGGAAAGGGTGTTTGAGGGCAAACACCATGCTGGGAAACTGCCCAGGAGAAAAGGAGGCTCAGATTGACCAGACACACACTCCTCTCCTCTTCTGCTAAAAACAAGAGAGGAAAACACAACCCAAAACAGAAGAAGAATCAGAACACCGGCTCAGTTTGGGGAACTGAAGGGAAGAAGAGCTGAAGGCAAATGTTGCCAGGAGGAAAGGATGAAACACAAGGTAGAGAGAGCTTATGCACATAGGAAAGGGCACTCCAAGCTCACTAATGATGCCTCATCCCCTTTTGGGCCACGCTGTCCCCAGGCTTTGCCAAAATTCCCCTCCAGGCCCATCAGTGAGGAGAGGCCTGCCGGTGGCTTCTCCCACCTGGCTCAACAGCACTGACATGGAGCACTGTCAGCTTGTTTTAAACAGATTTAAAGCTCCCAGGGAGCCAAGAGAAGCACACAGAGCAGGCACAACCTGTCTCTGCTTTTGGGCCCGTGGTGTGCTTTTTCCTCCCTCTGCTAGCGGAAGCTGAGTGTTGGTTCATAACCTGCCTAATCAACTTGACCATCACGAGCAGGAAGTTGCCAAGGCCAGAGAACAACAGAGACGTTTCTTTTGAACTCCAACAGGTTTTCTTTGCCAGCCTTGTTCCTGCTGCATGCAGCTCTGGGCTGCCTTCCCATTATCAGGTGTCTCCTTGGACGCAGCCCTAACAAAATATATAATGCCCTAAGCCAATATATAATGCCTTCAGCCAACACATAGCACACAACCTCCCCCATCCCTGCTGCATTAACAGTTTATTTACTTTTAGGATCACAACTGCCCAGGGCTCACATGGGAACACCAAATTCCAACCCAATCCCAGCCAGGTACGACACAGCTTTGCCTCAGAGTGAATGAATTACAGCCCAAAAGGATAAAGCTTGCAAGAGCTCCCAGTCTCCATGGCCAGCACATGCCAGGGGCGGTGCCAGGGACTCAGCCAAGGCTGCCTGGGCTCTGGGGCTCATCCCAGGAGGACACAGTGGGTTCAGCCGCAACAGCCACTGAAAAGGGGAAATCTGCAGGTTACCACCCCTCAAAACACAGAGCAAAGCATGGTGATACCTCCCACTGTCCCCCAAACCACCCCCACACTCACACAGCTTCAGGCTCCAGCTTTTGATTTCGGTGTAAATGTGAGGCTTCTTGGCCGGGCAAGCCCCAGAGGCAGCTGGAACATGGAAACACCGGGACATGGACTGGCCTTCCCAGTGCAGCTCCTTCAAGTTTCTTCAGCTCCTCGGTGCCTGAAACTAGCCTCCTTGGGACAGGGATCTTTTTCTGCATGACTGAAAACTTTCCTTCCACGCTCTCCTATCTTTCTCCACCCTGTGTTGGAGCAGGGGAGCCAGAGTATCTCGCGTTGTGCTTGGGTTTAGATGTTTTTAATAGGCTTGAGCCCCATGTAAAGGCTCTTTAAAGGACTGATAAGAGCCCTTACATCACGCCAGCATGGCTTTAGTGCTGTGGAACAAACAGTCCTGCAGCAGTCAGGCAAGAGGAGACTTTTTGCTTGGAAACATCAAGCTCTCCTTGCTGAACGGGTGTGAGGAGCTGGATGTCATCAGGGAACATGTTGATTGAACCATCTGGCTTTTGCAATCAACCCCTGGCAGCAGGAAAAATCTTTCCCGTTATGAAGTCAGCCCTTTGTTTCCCTGCATGGGAAAGGCCCAAGGCTTGGGTTTCCTCCACCACTATCTCTCACCTCTAGGCATAAGCTGCCTCTTAAATCAAGGCAAAATCCAGCAAGTGGCCTTCAAATAACTCGTGCACTTTGGTAGCAATGCAGTCACGCCAGCTCTGATACCACTACTCCTCACAAACTCGCTCACAAAAGTTCCCTCTCCTCACTCTGGGGGTTTGGGTCGCCCTTCACATGAACTCTGACCATTATTGGCTAGTTTGGAAACGTTACATTCCATTTTAGCTTTGACATATGCAATAAAACCAATGAGCCGAGCAAGACTCATCTGGTGCCGCCTTCACGCCAGTGTGCTCCCAGCCCTAAAAAAATCTCATCTTCAAGCAGCAGCAGAGCAAAATTCATCTTCCCATAGAAAAGTCCCTCTTCCCAGGCTGGAGGGGAGTCATTTGCTCAAGTAACATGCTTTGTCTGGCCTCCCCTCCCCTGCCTTCACCACACAAACAAGCCGTCATCGCACGGGGCCTGCGCTGGCTTGACTGGGTGGAGGGAGCGGCACCCAACATTTCAACGAGGACAGGGTGAAGGAAATCTCCACTGTCAGCTGTAAGGAACTCCCAGCTGAATGAAGAAACCCCGGGGACTTGGAACCACAGAGGTGGCATTGGGAATTGCACTTGGGAAAAGCAGGGGGATGGGGAGGCAGCTCCTCACACCCTCAGCGCACCCGCTGTCACCATTTCCTCAGTCTCCAGGTTTATCTCACCTTAGAAAGCAAGGACTGAGTCGGGGGGAGGCTCAGGGTGCTGTGAAACCCCCCAGGGGAATTCCTTTATCCCACAGTACCACAGCCCAGGCCTGTTCCATGAACTGCTCAATGCCAAAGTTTGAGCTTTTCGACAAAATATGTTACTCTGTCTTGTACCCAGGTGTAAACCTGCAAGGACCAGGAGACAGACCCCTGCACCTCTCTAACCCTGCATCCAGACCCCCTGCAAGGGCTCCCTGGGTCTCCACACAACCATCCCAGGTCAGTCAAACCCCGACACTCCCTGTGGCCTCACAGGCAGTTTCTCCAGTTTAGGTTTTTAAGCTGCATTTCTCACATCAACCTCATCCTTGGGCCGTGACTCAGCCCACAAGGGCGATTTCCTTCCCCTCCTGACACACACGGGTGTTTCCCCGGTGCCAGCCCAGCTGCCCTCCAGCCACGTACCCGCACAACAGCTACTGGCTGCTAATTGCTTGGCAGGAAGAAGCCTCCTTGCTCTCAGCTCCAAAATGTGGAGCCTGGAGAGCAGCTCCAGGGTCCACAGTGCCCTCCTGGCCTCCTGCCTGGGGGTGCTCAGCAAGCAGAGCGGTGCCAAGGAGGGGCTGGAAGCAAAGATGCACCATCAGGTAATATTCCTGCAAAAACTTACCTTCCAAAGATGGATTTAAAAGTTCACTGAAGAGATAAAGCTCGGCAGAAAAAAGCCAGAGGCTTCTTCCCCATTCAAACCAGCAAGAGGGGTTTCACACTTGGCATAAGCCTTAAAGAAAGGAGGGAATTCTATTATCAGAGTAGTGCTGGAGTTACACAGCGCTGCTGCAAGGAAGGCAAAGCCTCGCAGGGCAGGGCTGGGCTGGAGAGAGCCCTCGGGATTTCAGGCTTGCAATGCCACCTCGTGGGAATCACTGCAACTCCTGCCGGGCTGGAGCACAGCAAGAGCCCGAGCAGGAGCTTTTCCAGCTGAGGAAGCGCGACTTTAACATCTTCCCGCGACATCCGTGGTGTTACAGTGTTTTCCTGCCACTGAAACCTTTACTTTTGAGACTTCCACAGGAAAAGAGGAGCTTTGCACAGCTCACAAGCTCCCAAATCCAGACAGTGCCTCCTCCTACACCACGGGAACAGAGCTAAAACAGGAGAGTTTTTGGGAAGGCACATCAAATATCCTGAAAATTTAATTTGGGACAGCAACTACATCTTACTTAAAGGCAATCACTCTGATTAATTTTGCCTCTGTTAAACCTGTTTGGCTGTTATTGTGTTTATGGAAGAGCTGACTTGGCATTTATCACTGCACTTCCACAATTAAAGCACATACCAGCATTCACGTGGAATTAAGTGTGGGAGGTGATTCTGCCCCTCTGTTCGGGTGAGACTCCACCTGCAGAGCTGCCTCCAGCTCTGGGACCAACATCAGAAGGATGTGGAGCTGCTGGAGCAAGTCCAGAGGAAGCCACGGAGATGCTTCAAGGGCTGGAGCCCCTCTGCTCTGGAGCCAGGCTGGGAGAGCTGGGGGGGTTCACCTGGAGGAGAGAAGCCTCCAGGGAGACCTGAGAGCCCCTTGCAGGGCCTAAAGGGGCTCCAGGAGAGCTGGAGAGGGACTGGGGACAAGGGATGGAGGGACAGGACAAGGGGAATGGCTTCCCACTGCCTGGGGGCAGGGTTAGATGGGATATTGGGAAGGAATTCTTCCCTGTGAGGGTGGGGAGGCCCTGGCACAGGTTGCCCAGAGAAGCTGTGGCTGCCCCATCCCTGAAAGTGTCCAAGGCCAGGTTGGATGGGGCTTGGAGCAACCTGGGCTAGTGGAAGGTGTCCCTGCCCATGGCAGGGGTTGGAATGAGATGAGCTTTAAAGTCCCTTCCAACTCAAATGATTCTGGGATTCCATGATTAAACTGAAGTGCCTGGCCTGCCCAAAGCCCAGATCTGCTTCCCAGAAGGGGCTGGAGAGCACCACCAGTGCAGGACACCTTTCCACCATGACAAGAATTCCCTCCCAGAGTGACAGCCTTCCACTGAAGCTCCCCAACGTGCCCATCTGTCCTTGTCACAGTCCGTTATTAACAGAGTTTGGTAACACACAGATGTGTGAAATCAGCAGGGAGATGGGGCCAATCCCCCCAGCACTCGAGGTTACCAGCATTTGAAAACCCCTCAAACATGAGCTACCTGCCCTCACCAGGCAACAAAAACAAAGCCCACAAGGTGCCAACCCTGGGATGAGCAGGAGCTGCACGTGCTCTGCAGAGGCTGTTTTCAACTTAAACCTTCTGGGGAGAGGCAACTCTTACCTGAGTAACTGAAAGCACTGACAAAAACCCAGAAAAGCCCTGGACCCCCTAAGCCTGTCTGCACCTTTACACCAAGGCACAGAATGAAACAATGGCTGCTCAGCAGCTCACGAACGGAGCCACGTGGCCATGGCGTGGGGAAAAGGGAATGACATGGAGCAACATCCAAAGCCTGGGAGTAAGACATTTCCTTCAGAGCAGCAATGACCCCCCAATCTCCCCAGCTGGGCCTGGTGTGCTGCTGTCACCAAACCACAGCTGCAGTAGCAGAGCCACATCCGGCAGCAGCACTTGTCTGTGTTGCTGCACACTCCCCTCTGGAGCAGGCAGGAAGCACATCCCGGCATCCCAGCCACTCTTCCCAGGATCCCAGCTGCCCTCCCAGGGTTCCAGGCCCAGGGCACTCACCGCTCAGCTCCGGGGGAGGGCTCAGGTAGAACGTGCAGTAAATGTCATTTTGCATCTGCAGCTCCGCCTTCATTGGCTTCTTCAGCAAGTCTGGGATCTTCTCCTCTTGGAAAGGAGTCTTTTCCAGGATGATTACAGCATCTGTCCCCTCGCCAGACAGGCCAATCCTCTGGAATAAAAAGGGATAAAGCGGTGAGCAATCACAGATCCAGTGCTGGGTGGGGAGTTTGAGGTCAGGGACCACAGCACACACCTCACAGCCCCTCAAGTCCTCATGTCCAAAACCCATCTTAGCCCAGCCCATCCAAAAACACGAGGCATGTTTGTCCTGAGGCACAGCAGGAATTTGCTCCCCATCAGGGAACACAAGTGGTTTCTGGGGGAGCACGGGATGTGGGCAATGACTCAGCCTACTTGCACCTCCATGGATGCTCCCAGGATTCCCACTGACCCAACATCCCGGATTTCATCTTGGATGCTCCCCAGCTGACCAGGCAGCCAGACAGCCAGGAAGAGGGCAGAGACAGGTGTAGGGATTTGCACCATGGGCAGGGAGCATGTTTTGGGGTAGGGAGCACTCACTGCTGCCCTGCTCTGAGGAACCACAGCCCTGATCCAGATGTGGGCTCAGCAGGGTGGTTTTGGGAGGTGCTGGGTGTGGAACATCCCCCACCCCAAATCACTCCTGCATGTACAGGACCCAGGTGAGGCCTCACTGCATCACCCAGTGAGAGCAATGGGGTGCTCACCTGGAGCTCCCAACCCTGCCAGCCTCACAGGGCAGAGAGGAGGTCTGGGACCAGTTGTTCCACACTGACCAACAACCCACCGTCCCGAGACTGGGATGCACATCTCCAGAAGACAGCAATCGAGGCACCTGCATGGTTCCCACACCACAGCCAGGCTCTCTGGCCATGAAACTTCTAGACTTAACACAGACTTCCCTGTAATGGCACACAGTGGGCACGTCTATACTATTCACAGCCCCAGAGCCAGCATCCTGCTTGCAATTCGACACCACTTTACCCGGCAGGCACTAAAAGCCTGCTCGGACCCAAAAACAACAGTTACACCAATAAGAAAGAATAACCCGAGGCCTGCAATAACAGGCAGCAACGGCCTCCTGCCCCAGTTTGGCTGGATTTGGGATGGGATGGTCGGAGGCTCCCCCGGGCCGGATCCATCAGGAGGGCGTGGCCTCTGTGGAGGGGCGTGGTCTCAGGACGGGGGCGCGGCCTTGTCGGCGCGCGCCGCCGATGGGCGGGGCCGAGCCCGCGGCGGGGAACATGGCGGGGGCCCCAACCGTCCCCCCCCACGACCCC
>VXAY01005486.1:561575-582533 GCA_013399855.1 Oxyruncus cristatus
CTCCGCGTGCAGAAACACGGCCTTGTCCCGCGCCGACTCCCGCAGGACGCGCCGCACCCGCAGGTCCGACAGCGAGAAGGCGGCGGCGCCCCCGCCATTCTCATTCTTGTCCTCCTCCTCCGCCCGCTTCCTCTTCAACTGCGGGGTCTCCGCCATGGCGCGCGCCCAGGCCTCACTGCGCATGCGCGGCGCCGCGGAGGCGCGACCTAAGAGCGCCCCCTGGCGGCCCGGAGGTCTCACGCGCCCCTCCACACCCCGCGGCTCCTTCTCCCACAAAACCCACGCACCGCGGAGGGAGACGAAAATAAAAGTCAGGAAAAACACCAGAATTCAAAACTTCTGCATTTTCGTAGTCCAGACGATCCCGTGCAACGTGTACCCCAGCTTGTCCTGCCCGCAGCCCAGCAGGCGCCATGTCAGCTCAGTGGGAGTCCCAGGGGCGTCAGAGCCCCCCAGGACACGGACACCGGCGCCATAAGGAGCTCTGGAGATCCCCAGACCCACCCGATGTCAGAGCTTAGTGTTTGCGTGATGGATGTCCCTGTCCCCGCCAGGGGGGTTTCAGCCACTGCATGGATGTCACACCACCAGCCCACTGTCCCCAGCGGAGGTGGGGAACTCCCTGTTCTTGCTTCCCAGGTCTGCTCAGAGTGGCTCAGTGTGGTGGGTCCATCGGGACGTGGCTGCATCCAGACCTGGAAGTGACAGCTCCGTGATATCCACAGGGATGCATCAGCCTGTTCCCAGCACTACTCCATCCCACTTGTGGAGCTCCGGCACAGCTCCTGAAGGTCTGCAGAGCAGATGAGCCCCATTAGCAGCCAATTAACCTAAAATTCAACTCTTTAAATAAACTTACAGCATCTGGTCACTTCCCATGGTCCTTATCCCAACAGAGTGATGTCTGACCAGCATCCCAGATGATACTCACAGCGCAGGACGGTGTCCCTGATCTGCCTGAAGCTGCTCTCCTTCAGCGCCATGGAGATGTAGTAGATGTTCCGCAGCTCCTTGGGGTAGTCCCTGCGATCCACGCCCCTCAGCACCGGGATGGTGCGCCCGTTGGCCATGGGGGCCTCGGCCAGCGCCTGGTGCATCTGGAACTGGCACCAGGGGTCCCTCAGGAAGGCGGGGGTGATGAGCAGGACCCAGCAGTGGCTGCCCCGCACGGCGTCGCACAGCTCCGTGCCCAGGGCGCTGCCCGCCGCCGCGTCCCGCAGCTGCAGGAAGCAGCGCAGGCTCTCGGGCTGCCCCTCCAGGTAGGACACCAGCTCCTCCACCAGCTCCAGGTCCCCCTCGCTGTGGCACACGCACACGTCGTAGCTCTTGCCCCACCGGGGGCTGTCCGAGGCGCTGATGTCCGGCGCCGACACTGGCAGCAGTGGGATGGAGCTGGTGGCCGAGGAGCTGGAGCTCTTGGCAGAGGAGGAGGAGGAGGAGGAGGAAGGCGAGGATGAAGTGGAGTGGCTGGAGTTGAGGCTGCTCTCCACCGAGCTGGGCTTGGGCTTGTGCAGGAGCCGCCTAAACCAGCCTGTGGAGTGAGACCGCAGTGAGGTCTGGGGGGCTCAGCACCCCCTGGGCTTTCCAAGCACAGCATGGCCAGATTGCCAGGATGCCTCCAGGTGGGAAGGGCTGGGCAGGATCTCACCCTGATCCCCCAAAACCACCCTGGTCCCAAAACCTCTGCTACCACTGACACCTGGATGCTGACATATCATGGAGGGGATGGAGCCAGAGGGTTTATTCCCACACTCACCAGCCATAGCAGGCAGCACGCTGCTCAGCTGTCGATGGCCAGTGGGAATTCTCTCCTGGGAGCAGAAAAGAGGGATAGAAAACATAGATGAGGAGAGCACAAATGGTTCTGTGGAGCTCAGCAGGGTCTGTTCCAGGGATGTAGAGCTCTGGGGTGTTCTCAAGCAGCCCCAAAATCACCCCCAGCAGGGTTTTCCACATCTGCCTTCCCAAAATCTGCTGTGAAGGAGGGCTTGCCTGTGCTGGAGATACACACCTGCAGCGAGCGAGGCCAAGAGCCAACAGGCAGGAGAGACCCTCATTCCAGGCAGCAGGGAAAGGATCCTGTAGAAGGGAGAAGGATCAGCAGGGATCACCAGGGATGGACTGGCTGCTGGCAAAACAGAGACAGTGTGGGTGATGCCCAGAGCTGTGCATCCTTGGTGCCATCTGCCATTCCTGCCAGTTCCCTGCCAGCTCCTGCCATCCCATACCCTGGCATTGTGCTCCCAGCACCGTTTGGGGCAACCAGACCCTCCCTGAGGGCACCCAAGAGCAGCAACATGGGAAACAGCTGCTGCTTCCCACTGCTGGCATCACCCCTCCCAAAACTATACACCCCAAGTCACACTGAAGCCTTTCCCGTACTCCAAAAACCGCACAGGACTTGGAAAATGTGGCAGGACCCCGGCACACCCATGGAAACCACAGTGCCCCAGTGTGTCTGGAACAATGAGCATGGTCAGTGAACGGTGTGGGGGAAGTTTGGGAGATACTCACCTGGAATGCAGGGGTCTGGCAGCACAGCAGGGAAGGGGGATGCATCAGCCCCTGGGTTCGTCAAGAAAAAAGATCTGGGATTACCTAAGTGGGAGAAGAGGGATAGAATGCAGTGTGGTCACTCTGGAGTCCCATGGGATCCCCAGTGAACGGCAAGGCTGATCCATCCTTACAACTTCCACATCCGGGAGTGCTTCCCAATGAAACTGCCCCGAGGTGGAAGGCAGGACAGGGGCAGCCACCAGTTTCTCAGTGACAGAGTGGAGGAGCTGCCCCGTCCCTCCAGTGCCCGCTCCCCGGAGTGCCCCCAGCTGGCAGCAGCTCCAGCTTCGGCCGGGGCATGTGAAAGCGGGCAGGGGAAGTGAGCCGGGACCGAGGGGAGGGGAAGCCAGGCCTCCCCAGGGCCTCCCTCCCACATCCGCCACTGCCATCACTGCCTGGGCGTCGCCCTGCCCTGCCCTCCCCGGCACCCGGACCCGCCCTCTCCCTGCTTCCGGAACTAAGTACATACAGGTGCACGTCTGCCACTCCCGCTTATTTTAAGAGTTAAATTTACCAGACAAGGCATTTTTTTTTCCCAGAAATTCTCCCTGTAGCTCTCCTTTCTCAGGTCACATCTGCCCATTGCTGCTGGTGGCAGCCACTGTCTTCATCCCCTCATCACCCTCAACCCCTCCAACGCCCGGCAATTCCTCCTCCATGCCCTGTGGGAGACTGGCTCCAGCTGAGTCCTGGGGCTGCCTCCCAGGGATCTGGGGGAGGTCTCAAGGGGCTGCATCTCCAGCCAGCTCCCTGACAGGATGTTCCTGGCATGGGGCTGCCCAGATGTGTTCCATGCTGGGGGACAACATGGTGACCTCTGAGGTGGACACTAAACCCTCCGGCCACCATGCCTGAGCTGGTGGTTGAGGGTGACCCAGGAGGTGTCCCACACCCCCTGTGACACCGGGAGGTGGGTGACTGGAGGTCCAGTTCTGGTGCTGAGACTCTCCCACCTCACCACCAGCAAAGCCCCCCTGACCTCCAAGTGCCTGCAGAGGCTCCTGGTATCCCTGGGACCCCTGGAGAAGGCAGCTCTGGCACTCACACAGGAGTATCTCCAAGGTGAGCACAGGGAGGTCCTGAGCATGAAGATGGGTCAGCATCTCCCACTGTTCACCTGAAGCACTGATGGCCATCACACCCTCACTGCACACAGTACTGACTCCAACTGTGGGGCTCCCACCCTGGAGGAGCTGGGCCAGGACCCCACCAAGGTGGGTCCTCACCTCTACCCCAGCAGGGAGAATAATGGAATCCCAGAATGGTTTGGGTTCAAAGGGACCTTAAAGCTCATCTCATTCCATTCCCCTACCATGGGCAGGGACACCTTCCACTAGACCAGGTTGCTCCAAGCCCCATCCAACCTGGCCTTGGGAGACAGCAGCGCTCACCTGACTCAATAAGTTCATGGAGAGGATGGTCAGCACCCATCATCCACATTTCAGGGCTGCTTCACCTGCCCCCACCCCAAAATATGACCCCAGTGCCCCTCCATCTGCTTACAGGTCAACTGGGACAACCACCCCCCACACCTCCATGCCTGGAGGCAAGTATTTCCCTCAGGGATAAGCCCCAAGTTCTCTGACCTCCCCGAGGTCACCTCTCGTCCCCTTGTGACCCATTTCCCATTAATCCCTGCCCTGACACTGCTGCCACCGCCCCAAAAACCAACTCCCTGCCCAAGGTCACAGCCCAGAGTCACCTTCCCGCGTGAGTCACCTCACCTGGAAACCCCCCCGAGCTGCCCCAGAGGGGGAACTGGAGCAAGGGTGAACCCACAAACCAGAGCCCCGACGGGCAGCACCTCCACCCGCACCAGCGATAATGTAACCATTCTTAAAAATAATTAAGAGCAATTAAGCAGGCACGGCTCGACTCACAGCGTGCCTGAACCCACCAGCACCACGCTGAAATCCCTGCTGCAGTTCCAGGCCGGTCATCACGGGGAGCCCGCGGTTTGCGAGAGTGCCTGTGGAATTAGAAAATGGTGAGGACAGCGTGCTGCGAGGCAGGGTCAAACAAAGGTGTTCAGGTGAGAAAACAAAGCCGATTTCCCCCTCTAAATACATGATCAACGTGCTTTCACTTATGGCGCCAATACAAAGCCATCCGCAGCTACCCAGAAGCCAAAGAATAGCTTTTCTCCGCGGAAAGCTGCAAATACACCTAAATTCCGACACACAGGTGCCTGAAGGCACCGCAAGGACCGCCCAGGGCCGGGCACCACTTGTACCTCGCAGGGCTGGAGACGCTGTCGCACAGACACGAACGCAGGCGGCGGAAGGTGTAACAGGGCACGGGGGCACTGCCAGGCCCACAACAGCTGTCCCAGGCAGAGGAGTCTAGTCCCGATGCCAGACCCCGCCCCTCACACCACCACCCGGCCGCCACCACCACACAGCCCACGAGTGCATTACGCATGCACCCGCCGCCTTTTATAGCCTCGAGAAGCCTCGCGAGAGCACCGCCGCGTTTCCCACGCCAGATCCCGCCCCTTCCGCTAGGAGCCAAGGGGAGGGCGGGGCGAGAGGGGGCGGGCCAATCCCCGCGGGGGGNCAGGTGCGTCCCGGGCGCGCGCAGCGGGGGTGGTTGCCATGGGGACGGGGCGGTTGCCATGGCGACAGCGGCCACGATGATATCGGAGGGGGGGTTCCTATGGCCGCCGTCGTGAGGGGACGGGGAGGCCAGAGGCGGAGGAGCCCGAGGGGTCCGGGGATGAGCCCGGCGGGACCGGGCAAGCTCTGACGGCGTTGGGGGCCCTGCGGCCCAGCTGTGCCCACCCCCGCGCCCCGCGCCCTCCCTCTCTATAAAAGCCCGTTTTCATGGATGTTCTCCCCCCGGGAAGGAGCCTCGGCCTCCTCGCCGCCCGCTGAGTGCCCGTGTTGTTGCTTTTCCCGCAGGTTTAGCGAGGAGGGCGCGCGGCGGAGAGGACAGGTAAGGCCTCGGGCATCCCTGGAGGTGCGAACCCCCTCCCCGCTTCCCTTCCCGGAGTCACTCCTGGAAAGCCGACGGGCTCCCGTGGGAGCTCTGGGATACAGAGCTCTGCCGGGCTTTGCTGTGTCACTCCCTCTCCTTGCTCATGGAAGCACGTGGAGGATCGCAGCGTTGAATGAAAACCTCTGGTGTGTTTTAACTCGCACCCGAGGGGGCTGAACCTGGAGTTCTTGTGGCATGGGAGAAGCAGGGCTTGTCTTCCTCGGTCCCACTGTCCCTGCAGCCTGTGCCCTTTTAGGGTCGTTCTGATCCATCTCCAATTGCAGATCCCACGTGGAGGGACAGAGCTTGGGAATTGGCCAGGGCCAGCTCAACGTCAGGCTGAAACATAGGGGGTCTAAAGCATCTTATCCAAAGCTGCTGGGTTGAGACAGGAGCTCTGAATGACACCCTTGCTGCTGGTGGTTCTGCTCAGCACTCAAAGAAGCTAAAAATAATGGATGAGCAATGGATTTGTACTTGTTTCTGTGTGGAATTGGCAGGGGCTGCTCTGGAGGAGCCCATCTTCCAGCACAGAGCTGGATCACTTGGCTTCAGCTTCAACATCCAAGTGTAGCTTCTCTTTCGTTGGGTGCTGAGTGTGGAGGTGGTTTCGGCAGTGACTTCCCCATGAGGTGTCAGGGAAAACATCCCATTAATTCCCCATTTCGGTTCTGGAGGTTGAGTGCTGTGGTTTTGTTTCGTACAGTTACAACAAGGTTTTTGTAAATAAACCCCCTGTGTGAGCCTCAGCCTTGGTTTGATGCGCTGTGCTCAGGTATTTGCTTTTACCTGGGATACACCTGGAGTTCCTACAGCTGGATATGTCTGTGTTATACAGGGAATGGCTGTGCTGGGGTTCACCCATTGCTGGTGGCTTGGCCATGGTTTAAAGCTGATGGTTCCTTGCTGGAAGGCTTTAGGATAAAGTAAGGGATTTGTGTGGTGTGGAGGGGGAAGGAGAACCTGGTAAAGGTGATGGAGACCAGGCTGGCACAGGGGAACGGGGCAGCTGAGCCAGGAATCCATGGAGTGTGATCTTTACAGACCCTTCAACTCCCTGTAGTCCAAATAGCTGGAAGGTTCCCGACATCTGGATAAGGCTGGAGAGACACTTATCTTGTAAGTGCCCGTGGCTCCCTCTCCTCCATGGCACCTGTGTTCCCAAGGGGATCCTGTGGTACCTGGGGTGTTTTTCACCATGGCAGTGCCAAGCTCTGAGGTAATTCCATTTAATTTTGGCTGCCTCAGGTGTGCTGGCGCGATCCATCCCCCTGGGGAGCAGAGCTTCTCCCCAGGCCTGAAACCTGGAGGTTTCTGTTTCTTGGCTAAACCTTTATGGCTTGTTTTTAAGAGAAATGAGAATGTTTTTGATTAGTAAGAGAAGTAAGAACTTTTTTTAGGCGGTATGTATAATGGATTTTTTGTTCCTTTTTGGCTCTCTGCACTAAATAGAAATGAAGGTTGAAGGTTGTTATGTCAGACAACCATTTCTTGGGGATTATAATTCCAAGAGTTCAAAATGAATTTTGAAATGTCCTTATTGCTTTAGAGGCACTTAAAAACTGATTTGATGGCTCCACTCCTGCTGTTGATTGCCTGGGAATGTGTGGGGGGAGCAAGGTGGGAGTGGTGCTGAGGCAGGAGGAAGCAAACAGGGGAAGGCCAGTTCACAAGCCTTGATATTTGAGGCTTAGCTGATAATTCACAACCCAAAGATAATATGAACTTGAATTACATCCAGTTTAGAATATGTTGAGTGATGTTTAAGGAGGCAGGTGGTGAAAACCAGCTCTCTGAGGTGCTTTAATGATTTATTATTGAGCAACCTGGCCTAGTGCAAGGTGTCCTCCATGGCATGGGGGTGGAACCAGATGGGCTTTAGGGTCCTGTCCAACCCAAAACATGCCCTGATTCCATTGTACAGTTCTCCAAGGGGGTCAGGAAGGAAAGGCTGCACATAGGGTGTGTCTGAGCATCTGCCAGAGTCTCTGTGCCCTGTTCTCATCATCCAGCGTTGAAAGCTTGTGGTTTCCTAGATTATTGGGGTGATTTCTCACGGGATCTGTGCCAAACCTTGCAGCACAGCCAAGGTGTCCTACCTGCAAAGAGCTGCCCCGTGTCACCTGCTCTGCTGCTGGGGAGCAACTGCAGCACCTTGTTTGTAGGACAAACCCTCGAATCTCCCCAGGGCTGCAAACCCCTGTGATTTTGGGGTCAGCAGCTCTCCCCCAGAGTTCCCTCTGGGCAAAAACCTTGTGTCTCACAGAGTTTTTGCTGGACTCTTCATTACAATTGGCAAGAAAAAAAGCAGATGAGGGTGAACAGTTCTGTCCGCTTTCATTTCCTTTTCATAGACTTATTTGGGAGAAGCAGCTCGGGAGAGGGCTGTGTGCTGGCAGACCTTTTGTGTCTTGTGTCACAGGCTGCTGAAAGAGTTCTCAGACTCCACTTCCTTTCCGTGGGCTTTGAGGCTGTTTCCCAGCGCCTGCAGACGCACGGCGGGCTGGGAAAGCCTTCCCTCGTCACCAGGGAATGAAACACTCTCCGTGGCTTTTCAGAGCCAACAGAAATCTTTTTGTCTTTTCTTCCCTCCCACTGTTTCCCAAGCGGCAAGTTTGCTGACAGGCCTTGCTGGGAAAGAGGGGGAGCGCTGCTCCAAGGTCCGGGCTCTCCGGTGAAACGCTGCAGTGCCGGGACAGATCCCACCTGGCTGTGCAAAACAGCCCCGCGATTTTATGGTAAAGGAGGTGAAGGAAGTGGATGAGACGGTGGGGCAAAGTCCAGAGACAGAAACGTGCAATTCTCAGCCGGGAGGTGATCTGAGAACGATAACAAACCCCGGGATTTATCCACCTGTGCAAAGCTGGCTCCGCAAAAACCTGCTGTCCAGGTGGTGGTGTGGATGTGTAGTGACTTTGCCTGTGGTGATTTGTCTGCCATAGAAACTGGATGGCTTCTACGGTGAGCCTGGGCCAGGAAACGTTGTTGGAAGATGGAATGCCACCTGCAAAGAAGCCCAGGTAAATTTCATTATGCTCCAGTGAATCTCTCCTAACGAGAGCTTTTTCCTTTGCCTCGCTTTGTTCTTTAAGGATTGTGACCCCTGGCACCCGCGGCCGTTTCGCTTCCTGATCCAAGAAGCACGTGCTGGCTCTGGCTGTGCCCTGGGCCTCCTGTGGAACAAAGGCCTTCACGCCCAGGATGTACTTTTTTGGGAGTTTAACCCTCAGCAGGGTGTGAGGTTGCACTCAAAGCTGTGTTTTACTGTCCTGTCTGCACGCGAGGTCAGGTCAGACACGGTGGTTGTTCTCCTGCACTTGAGCTGGATGGTGGTTCCCAGGGAGTTACATAAATTAATGTGATTGAGCTGCATGTAAAGGCTGAATAATTCTGCTCTGGAGGCTCCCTGTGCTAAGAAATAGGTCGTGTTACAGTTCTGTGCATGGGGACCTGAGTGGGGCACACCCACTCTCCTGTCCAAGGCTGGGACTGAGGCTGCTGCGAGCTCAGAAGTTCAGACATGAACTTGTGAACAGGCAGCTAATTCATCTGGGGAGTTGTCTCCCACTAATCTCACTTATTTATGAGCTCTGGAGGGCTGTAGGATAGTTCCTGTGTGGTCTCAAGGTTGTTCATTGACCATGGAATGAGCAGAAAAGAGGCCAGGAGATTATTTTTTGCTTGCTCAGGATATCAGGGCAGAAACAAGTGTATTTGTCAGCAGGGAGTGGAATGCCTCTTTCAGAAATGTCATGCAGGACATTAGGACTTGGCTATTTGTTATTATTATTTTGGATTTCAGTCCCAATAGTGGTTTTATAGTAGCTCATTAGCACGAATACTGATTTATTCCTTGTGTGTGAGGTTTGCAGTCCCCAAATGAAACCCTGTTTGTCAGCACTGGCAGTGGGGCCCTCCTCGAGGAAAGGGTTAACGTGTCTGTTTTCATAGGCAGGAGCTGAGGGAAAGCAAAGCTCCATCTGTGTGGTATCCGTTTCCTCTCCCCTTCTCACTAAATATCACGTGTTTGCTGATAAAACCCATCCCTTCCAAGCGAGCTGCTTCCCTGGGCTGCTGCTCCAGTCCTCTGGGAAGCTGCAGCTGGACACCGGGCAAGGCAAAGGCGAGGAGCAGCACATCTGCTCCATACCTGATCCATGTCACGTTCTAAAGCACTGTGCAGGTGTGAAGCCAGGAAAATAGGGAAGATGGGAGGAGGAGGAGGAAGGAGAACACAGCCCTGTAGCTCTTTCGTGTGACTCTATCCATCTGGGCTTCCAAAAGATTGGCCTGGAGCATCCTGCTGACATTGCGGGTGTCACAGGGAAGAGGTTGCCGGTGCAACTGAGGGGGCTCAGCAAACAGGCTGGGAGGTGGGAAGGTCCCCTCCAGGGCAGAGCTGGGAGGAAGCCTTCCCTTCCTTCCTTCTGTGCTGGGATAGATGGGACTGCTGTGGCCAGGCCCCTGTTCTGCACCTCGTTTGAACCAGGTGGTGTTCCCTCCCCATGTGGGCCCCATCCACACTTTGTCCCGGGATGCAGAGTATGTGTGTCTCTCCTTCCTTAGTGCTCACCACACCTTTCCCAGGGCTTCCAGCCTGCCCTTAAGCTTCCAGGTAACTTGTATTAACAAGACTTCCCTTATTCCAAATTCTCATTGGATTAGCTTTGCTTCAGAAGCATTCCAGGGCATCACTGACTTCCCCAGTAACCATGCCGGTAACAGACTGGATTCCCAAGTCTGTTGTAATTACATACCTGGTGCTGTGAGCATTTGTGCTGCTGACCCATGAGCTGCATGCTGTGTTTTAGGGATACCGAGCTGCTCCTCTCATTCTTTGTTTATCAGAGGGCCCTAATGGACACGTTGACTCCAAATTCAGGCAGGGGGTACCTCCTTCACCCTCGGTTCGCATGTCCCACCATCCCAGACACTCCTCCATCCATGGTGGTACCAGCTGTGCTCCCTTCTCCTCTTGCAGGAAGCTGTTGCCAAGCCTCAAAACCAAGAAGCCTCAGGAACTCGTTCTGGTGATTGGGACAGGAATTAGTGCTGCAGTTGCTCCCCAGGTCCCAGCACTGAAGTCTTGGAAGGGGCTGATCCAGGCCCTCCTGGATGCTGCTATTGACTTTGATCTCCTGGAAGACGAAGAGAGCAAACGGTTCCAGAAGTGTCTCCATGAAGACAAGAACTTGGTTCATGTTGCCCATGACCTTATCCAGAAGCTGTCTCCGGTCAGTGTGCTGCAGCACTGCACAAATATTCCTTGAGTGTAGGATTTGGCTCTTGGAAATAGCCAGATTTGGTTCTCCAGCAATGGAGTCCCCATCCCCAACAATTCCTCTATGGACGAGGAAGTTACTGTGCCAGGTGCCTGAGGCACAACTCTGCTGTGGACACAGATTTGGGGTGTTTCACCAAGATGATCAGGGGATGGAGCCCCTCTGCTATGAGGAAAGGCTGAGAGAATTGAAATTGTTCAGCCTGGAGAAGGCTCTGGGGTGACCTAATTGTGACCTCCCAGTGCCTGAAGGAGCCAACAAGAAAGATGGAGAGGGACTTTTTACAAGGGCCTGGTGTGGCAGGACAAGAGGGAATGGCCTCCCACTGCCAGAGGGCAGGATTAGGTGGGATATTGGGAAGAAATTGTTGGCTGGGAGGGTGGTGAGGCCCTGGCACAGGTTGCCCAGAGAAGCTGTGGCTGCCCCATCCCTGGAAGTGTCTAAGGCCAGGTTGGACAGGGCTTGGAGCAACCTGGGCTAGTGGAAGGTGTCCTTGCCCATGGCAGGGGGTGGAACGAGATGAGTTTTAAGGCGCCTTCCAGCCCAAACCATTCTGGGATTCTGTGATTGTGCTGTGGGGACAACCCACCTTGGTGCAGCCAGAGCTGTGGGTTTGCCCTGCAGTGACCCAGAGCTTTGCAGGGTCTTGGAGAACCGTGGGTAGTCTTTCATGGGGTGTTTGGCACCATGGGGGAGTTCAGGGCTCTCTGATCTCCGTCTGTCTCCCCTTCCCAGCGCACAAGCAACGTTCGCTCAACCTTTTTCAAGGACTGTTTATACGAGGTGTTTGATGACCTGGAATCTAAAATGGAAGATTCTGGGAAGCAGCTGCTTCAGTCTGTGCTTCACTTGATGGAAAACGGGGCCCTTGTGTTAACCACGAACTTCGATAACCTGCTGGAGCTGTACGCAGCGCACCAGGGGAAGCACCTCGAGTCTCTTGACCTGACTGATGAAAAGAAGGTAAAGGATGAGGGTTTCTTTTGTCAGGGCTGTGCTTGGGATGCTGCAGGATGTGCCCTTACACTGCCTGAGGGGCTTGTACTGATAGCAGTGGTTTAACTGGTGTCAGACAAGCTCCAGGCGGAGGCAGCTGAGCAGAGTGATGGGGAGGAACGCTCCTTTCTGGAAGGCTGTGCTTTGCTTGCTGGCTGCCATCCAGTCCTCAGGAGCCCTTCTGCCTGGTATTTCTTTGATCTCTGTCCTTGAAACTTCTGGCTCGGTCTTGCTTCCACATAAGGCTGGGTTTGATGTTTCTAACTGATATGGGAAACTCCATGTGAGACACAAAGCCAAGCTTTCTATTTTTGTCATGTGCTGCGAAGTGCTTTTGGTGACAGAGCATGTTTGGGGCTGCAGCCTTCGGGGCCCTGTCTTGCCCTGTGCCTTCTTTCTGCAATAGCTGAATGGCTTTTGCTCCAGCTCCTTCTGCCATGCTCTCAGAGCCATAGGTGCTGACTTCACACAAACTTCCCTTCCTCCTGCCCCAGTCAGGCTGTGAAACTCTGAGCCACCTGCCCACTTCGACTTTTTGTCGTGGGTTTTGCTGGTGGGGAGCATCTTGTCCTTCTGTTGGCACGTTAAACACACCCCAGGTGTGTGTGCTGTGCAGCCCTCGGTCTCTTTCCATTCCTGCTGGATTCTGTGCTTCACGTTTCCTGCATGACCTCTTAATCTACATGGCTGGAAGTACTTACAGTGTTACAAATAAGCATTCTAATTACTGCAAGCTTAAACGAGCTGAGGTCTGCAGGAGTAAACCGAGAGCCTGGGAAGTGGCTGTCTGAAATGGAGGTCAGCTGGTGAGCTCCCTCAGAGCCCAGGGGCCAAGAATAAACCTTTGTAGGCTTGAGAAACACACTGACTTAGGATTTACAGGGGTTTTTTTCCCCCTTTTTTTCTGCTGGAACTGGTGTTTTGATTCATTGTCTTCCCATTCCATTGTGTTGTGCAGGTGCTGGAGTGGGCGCAGGAGAAGAGGAAGCTCAGTGTCCTGCACATCCACGGCGTCTACACCAACCCCAGCGGCATCGTCCTGCACCCGGCCGGCTACCAGAACGTGCTGCGCAACACCGAGGTCATGGTGAGGCCACAGGGGGTCCTGGGCCTTGTGTCACCCAGGCACAGGCTCAGCAGAGTTGGGACTGAGGGTGGAGGGAGAATTAATTCATTTGGGGAAATAAGAGGGGTGGATCCTCTAGCCTGCCAAGGTGCCAAAACACCTCCCCGCGCCTGCGTTGAGGGTGACTTTAACAATGGCAATGCTGCAGAGCCTCGTCAGGGATAAGGCAGGTGCTGTCTCTTGTGAGGATGAAGCTCACCTTGACCAAGAACATCTTTCCCTTTCTTAAAGCGAGAGATTCAGAAGCTCTATGAAAATAAGTCCTTCCTCTTCTTGGGCTGTGGTTGGACTGTTGATGACACCACGTTTCAGGCCCTGTTTTTAGAGGCTGTCAAGCACAAGTCAGACCTGGAGCACTTCATGCTGGTGCGGAGGGGGGATGTGGATGAGTTCAAGAAGCTCCGTGAGAACATGCTGGACAAGGGGATCAAGGTGATTTCCTACGGGGACGAGTACACGGACCTGCCCGAGTACTTCGAGCGGCTCACGAGCGAGATCGCCATGCGGGGCCGCACAGGTACGGGGGCACGGGCCGAGGGGACCCTTCTGCACAGTGTTCATAGCCCTGTTCTCCACACTCCGTGGAGATTCCTTAAGCCTTTTTTTTGGGTTTTTTTTTTTAAAAAGTCTCCAAGCGTAGCTGTATTTGGGGTTACTTTTATGAAGTCACTGTGTTCCGACAGTTTGAACAGCTGTGCTGCTTCCCACACCTGCAAACTTTGCTTTTCACGTGCAGCTGGTTTTGTTCCCTTTCTACTGAAGGGCCATTTCACTCTCGCTGACCTTCACACTGCTCAGCCCGAGCCAATGCTTTAACGTACACACAGAAACCTTAAAAATGGGGGAATTGGGTTTGCTGGCCAGAGCCTTGCTGGCAGCTGTTCCAAGGGTTAAACTGCCCCGTGGGCAGCTGGTTCCCACAGGGGCTCCCCACAGGGGCTCCCCACAGTCACCTCCACCTGCCCCTGCTCTCTGCTCCTCTCCCCCAGGTGTGCCCAAGGAGGGGCAGCAGCTGAACGGCTCCGCGGCTGCCCACGCCGAGAGAAAAGGTAAGGAAGGCTCTGCTGAGCCAAGACTTTGTCCTGTGTGACTCCCTGTAGTCCCAGGCAGGTTTTCAGCCTTTGCTTCCTTGCAGGATGCAGCACCTGAGCCTCAGCCCTGCCCTGAGCCGTGGGAGGGGTGTTCCCAGGATGGGCCCAAGCCAGGCCAGCAGCCCCAGGAGGGACAGAGCCCACGGAGCCAGGACCCTTCCAGCAGGGAACAGGCTGGGCAGAGCCTCCCTGGACAGACACCTGGTTTAACATAGCTCATCGTGGTTCTGTGGGGGCTGTGAGTGCCTGCGGAGTGCGGTGCCCCCGAGGGACCTGCAGCCTCCTCTAATTTCATACCTAGTGCTTTTATATTCTGTATTTCAATTTAAAAAAGAAACTTGAGCTTTTTTTTTTTTCTTTTTTTTTTTTTACTGGAAGCTCTAGTTTTCTAGTCCTGTCTTTATACTGTACAGTATTTTGTATGTTGAAGTTGCATTAAAGGCCTGCTCACTGAACTTTAGGCTGGTGTGTCACTGACAGACCCTCTCACACCTCACACTGGTGGCAGTTCTTCTGCCCCCAACCCAGGAGGAAACAGGTCCTGGCTGGAGGCAAGTTATTTATACACGCAGAACAAATTATGAAGTTTATTTTATATAAATTATGTCTCTTAGCAGACAGCATTCAATTTATTGCACTAGAGCACATCTGCAATACAGAGCTACAAGACATTGTCAGAGAGTTTTGTATTATTCAGTGTAGCACTTCCAACCGGGATCAAGAGGCACTCAGAGGGGGGAGAAAGGGTGCAGGAAAGCAGCAAGCAGCCACCATTCTCTTCCAGTATTAATGTGGTTTGGTTTATTTCCTTTTTACCAGCAGGTACCGTTGAGACCACTGGGCAGGAGCCAGGCCTGCTGCCTTCCTCCACACCCGGCTGCCGCAGCTCTCCAGCTCCTGCTCAAATATGTGGCGAGGGCAGACATGGAGGACCTTAAGGCAATTTAGCATTTTTCCTCCAGCCCAGCACAGGCTGTTTCCTTTTTTTTTTTTTTTGGTTTATCAGCTTCAGTGGAGCTGCAGCGAGCAGCGACACGAACAGCCAGGTCTAACGCTGTCCCTAAGCCAAAGTCCCTCCTGCCTCCTCCCTAAGCTGGCCTAAAAATCAAAAGCAGCTCAAAAAATGCCTTGAAACCCCCCAAAAAGCACAGCAGGCCCTGGCGCCGCCCCCCCACCCCGGTGCAGCACGAACAATACAAAGCTCTGGATTTGGCCTCCCCGCCTGGGAGCCTGCATCACTGGGACAGAATGGAGGAACCCAGGGCAGGGCTTTTGCTGGATAAAAGGGGCTTTATCCAAGGAAAATAACCCCCATGCTGGTATTCCTTCATTCTGTTCTGCACTACACAGGAAGGACTAGTCGGTGACGGGGTAAAGCATGTTCTTCTGGGACATCTGCACACAGCGGTTTGGTGGCTCAGGCCTTCATGAGCGCGGCGACCACGGCCTTGGCGTTAAGGCTGCGCAGATCACAGTAGGTTTGTCCGGTACCAACGAACACGATGGGCTTGCTCGTGATGTAGGTCATGGAGATGGCAGCGCCGACCTGCCGGGGACAAGAGTGCAGCACCTGAGACCTGGCGCTTCCCCCTCGGGGAACCGGGGAGGGAGCTCGTCAAAAACACTCATCCCCCACGTGTGGAAACCACGCCACTAAATTTGGGTCAAACGCAAGAGGGAAGCGCGGGAGTGTCCCGTGTTCGACAATTCCCGCCTTTCCCCTGCAGGCACCATCCAAAAGCTCTGTGCAGAGCCGCCTCAGCAGCCTCCTTACCTTGTCATCGATGGTATCAAACTTGGTGAGGACGATGCCGTCGATGAGCCGCGGTGTCTGGGCCATGGAGTGATCAGCCAGAGCCTTGTTGAACTTGACCTGAGGGAGAAGGAGGATCCAAGAAATGCAGTTGTGATGCTACCGCTGTAAAACCTACAGAAACAGGATTTTTTTCCTCCATCTCTCAGGAACAAACCCCTCCAACATGCTCACCAGCTGATCCACAGCCTCGTTCCCCACCAGCGCCTCCCCGACGAACAGGACCAGGTCGGGCGCGTTGACGGCGATGAGCTTGGCCAGCGCGGTCATGAGGGGCGCGTTGTCCTGCATGCGGCCGGCCGTGTCCACCAGCACCACGTCGAAGCCCTGGTTCCGCGCTGGGGGGACGGGGAAGGGCCATGAAGGACGGCGGGGGCGCGGCGTGAGGGACCGCGGCTCCCCCGGCGCCGCACCTACCGTAGGAGATGGCCTCCATGGCAATGCCCGCGGCGTCCTTGCCGTAGCCCTTCTCGTAGAGCTGCACCATGGTGCGCCCGCCGTGGCTCTCCGGGGGGTGCAGCGCGTTGAGGCGCCGGGTGTGGGTGCGGAGCTGCTCCACCGCGCCCGCGCGGAAGGTGTCGCAGGCGGCGATGAGGACGCTGAAGCCGTTCTCGATGAGCCAGAACGAGATCTGCGGGTGGCAGCACATCAGACGTGTCGGCAGCAACAGCCTGACCCCATCGCGCCACTCCTGCGATCCAGGAGGGTCCTGTCCTACCTTGGCCAGGTTGGTGGACTTGCCGACGCCGTTGACGCCGCAGAAGGTGACGACGTAGGGCCGGCGGTGGCGCTGGGCGTCCATGACGTCGCGCAGCACGTCCACGCGGCGCTGGGGCTGCAGGATCTGCACCAGGGCCTCCTGCAGCGCCTGCTTCACCGTCGAGGTCACCGCTGGGGAGGGGCGGGGGGGATGGAGAGAGGACCAGTCACACCTGGGGAACGCTCCCGAGCTCCAGGTCACACGCGGGAGGCCACACGGACACTTACTGGTGAACGTTCCCATCACCTTCCCTTCCAGCTTCTTGGCCACGGACTCGCAGAGCTGCACGGCGATCTCAGCTGCCACGTTTTTAGCTGAGAGAGAGAGAGAGAGCGGGGAGTCAGCACTGCTGAGGTTACACGTGCCAGGCATCCGAATCAACGGAACGATGGAGCCAGTGCTCAGGATCCTCACCGGACCTGACCACTGCCCCCTTTGTGCTGCACTGCCAAGAGGTGAGAGAGGAACCCGCCACAGCTCCTGTGGGCAGGAACATCCCAAATCATCGGTGTCACCCACACCGGGGCCCACCCGAAAGAGCACAAGGAACCACCTCACCGCGGATCCAGACGTACCAATCAAGTGATCCTTCATCTTCTCCAGCACGGGGTCCATGTCCTCTCTTGTCAAGCTCTTGGAGCCCACCAGCCCCTTCAGCATGCCAAACATGCCCCCCAGACCACCTTTCTTTGCACTGCGGAGAAGCAGAGGAGGTACCTTGAGGTTTGAGAGCGAGTTGCAAGTGGACAAACACACCAGTTTGCCCTTCCTGCATTACTGGTTAGACTGGAGGAGGAGTCACAGGAGAGAAGTCAGGCAGGGGCTGTGGGAGCTTCTACCTGGGTTTCGCAGTGTTCTGGACAACCTTCTCCTCCTCGGCTTCGTCCTCACTCTCATACTCCAGGTCGTAGAGGCGGCCGGGCTCCCGATTCTTGTCCCCCAGGGCCTGTGAGGGGGAGAAGTGGCTTTAGGGGCTGGGTGCCAAGATCCCTGTTTGATCCCTTCTCATCCAGCCGTGGAGACCAGGCTGGGTTCACAACGCCCAGCTGAGCCCAGAGCAGTGTGGAGTGCCCTGACTTTCCCTCACCACGTCGGGGTCGAACTCCTCCACGGGACAGGCCTCGGCGCTGCCGTTGGTAGCGGAGTTACTGTAATCGAGTACTTTGGCATTAGAGTTCCCCAGATCCCACACCCGGGGCTTCTTCCCCTTCTCCTTCTGTGCGTCGGGCTTGGGAGATCTGAGGAAACAAAACAGCAGGACACGCCTTGTGTCAGGGCAGGGGAGCAGAGCCATCACCTCCTCAGAAGGTGTGAAAAATAAAAAGCCTGCATTACCCAAAAAGGCAGAAATTAAGGCTAAACCTGGCTGATTTGGTCTTCAGAGTTTATATTTCTGAACTTTAACCCTATATGGCACCGCTTCCCCTTGAGCCAGGCGTTGATGCATCGCTGCTGTCTGCTCACTAAAGACAGGTCTGGACCTCTCCCAGGCACACTCTAGGTTTCTGGGTCTCTCCCAAGCTCTATTTCCCCTTCAGAACCCCCCAGCTGCCCTCTCCCAGTCTTTCCAGCAAGGAGAGAAATAAGGAAAAGGGAAACGAGGTCCAGGAAAGCGAGGTCTGACTTCCAGGGGTCACCACACGGAGAGACTCAGCCACAGTCTGGTTCAAAGCACAGGTGGACTGACCATGCTCTCATCACCCACCTGGACTTCTCCCCGGCTTTCATGTGTCTCCTGAAGAATTCCTCCCGGTTCTTCTGCAGGATTTCATCCTTGGTCAGCTCCTCCTTGTCCCCTGCTGCCGAGGGCTGTTTGTCACCCCCAGATGCTTTATTGGGCACTGCAGCAGCTTCAGTTCCTGATGGGAATAGCCCACACACGAGCTTATACCAGCTCCAAGCGGGCTGGGAAAGCAGAGGCTGGAACACAGAGCTCTGGAATATCCATCTCCCCCACCCCCACCATTTATCTTCCCCATCAACTCACCCTCTTTTTTGGAACCTTTGTTCTTCTTGTTCTTGACCTTCTCCTTTGGTTTCTCCCCCCGGGTTTCGATCATACACTTGACAGTCTTCTGGGATTTCAGAGACTGCTCAAACGTTTTCATTACCGTGGGAGCTCGGACTCTGCTGCTCTCCTCTGCATCCCTGCGGGAAGGTGACCCATTAACCTGGATTCCAGCTCTTTTTTCCCCCCCCTCCCAACTTTGCTCAAAACAGAAATTTAACACAAAAACCAGGCTGTGGTACCGGAGGAGGCGCATGAAGTCATCTTTAAAATCAAAGGTGCCGTTTAGCAGGCCCAGGGCCCCTTTCTGCTGGAACTCGTTGCGGTACTTGTCTCTGAACTCCTTGTGGACATCGTCTATCAACTTGTCCACGTAGGTTAGAGTCAGGATCTTCTGGAAGCCCACCTGCCAAGGGGCACAGCCAACACACACTGCACTCCCAGCTCATTTAACAGCATCAAGGGAGCAAAAACTTCTCTGTTTAATTCAGAGCAGGCAAGCTCCAGGCTGCGCTTTCTGCTCCGCCTTCCCAAGCTTTTAAAATGCCCCCAAAAAGGTAAAAAAAACAAGCCAAAGGCAGCACCAACACACACGGGCTGTCTCATGGCAACAAAGACACGCAGCACAAGGGCAGAGAACCTTTTGCTTATCTCTGAGTCCACAGGGAAGCTTGTGTGGATTTATGGAGATAAGGAGTGGGGAGACTGAAAGGGAGCGCGTTAAATGCTCTGTAAAGAGAAGGGGGCGACACATTTCTGGGGTTATTTTTAAACAGCTCTGGAAAAAGTGAAGTTTCACGAGGCTGCAGGTTCTATTTGAGGTTTGATTAGTTTTAATCCTGTTGCAGATGATTAATATAAGCTGCTCCCGCAGCGGTGAAGGGCTGGGAGACACCCATGCCCACCCTCCGTGGGGAGCCTGGCTGTGCTGGGGGCACTGCTCGGCCCCTCCTGAGACCCTCCCAGAACCAGGAACGGCAAGACCCTAACCATACCCCCCCAAAATCCCAGAGCCAGAGCAGCCAACCAGTCTGGGAGCCGAGGTCCAGCCCCAGGCAACGGGAACAGCTGTTTGCCCAAACCACAACACACCGGGAATCCTCCCCTCTCCGTTCTGGGACAATCCCCTCCCCCTCAGGTCTGGGGGCACCCCAGGAGGCTGGAGGGACCACCCTGCCATGCTGGGGGTGCCCGGGGGGGGGTGTCTCTTACCACAAACACCAGCTCAAACTGGTTGTCCAGTTTGTACTTGAGCGTGAGGGCCTCATGGGTGAAGGAGTTGTTGCCTCCTCGCTCCTGGGGGAGAGGAGCTGTCAGAAGGGGGGTGCCAGCAGCACGGAGACGCCCCCTGCCATCCCCCTCCCCAAAAGTGGTCCACAGCATCCCTTACAGGTGATCCCACACCCCCTACGGCAGGTGGTCCCATCCTTCCCCCCAGCTGTGGGTGATGCCCACTGACCCCCAGAGGTGATTGTGCCCATGTCCCACTCCGAACAGGTGGTCCTACCTGTTCCTGCCCCCTACCCCGTACAAGTAGGTGGTCCCAGTCCCTGTCCCCTCCTCCCCCCACCAGCTGTGTGGGCTTACCTGAATCCCCTCCCCCCCGGCTAAATGAGGTGGTCCCACCCTTTTCCCTGCCCCAGGTGGGTGGTCCCAGTTACCCCACCCACAACCAGGTACACGCTCTCCCTTATTCTCTGTCTCCCCAGATGGTCCCAACCCCATCACCCTCCCCACAAGTGGTCTCATCTCCCTCTGCCAGACCCATGGTCTTACCTGTTCCCCTCCCCAATTAGGTGGTCCCAGTCCCTGTCCGCTCCCCCTCCTACCCCCACCAGCTCTGTGGGTTCACCTGACCCCCTCCCCTCCCAATTAGCTGGTCCCACGCCCTCACCCTCCCAAATTAGGTGGTCCCAACACTCCCCAATACCCCTTCCCTGGTACATTGTCACCTTCTCTCCCTTCCCAAGTGGGTGGTCCCAATTCCCCCCCGCCTGCCCCAGCCAGGTATAGGGTCCCCCTTATTCTCCCTCTCCTCTTCCTCTGCCCCATCACCCTCCCCAATTAGGTGGTCCCAGTCCCTGTCCCCTTCTCTTCCCACCAGCTGTGTGGGCTCACCTGACCCTCCTCCCCTCCCCAAGCAGGTGGTCTCCTCCAATCACCGTCCCCATAAGTGGTCCCTCCCCGCCCCCTACCCCAGGTGGGTGGTCCCAGTTCCCTCCCTCCCGAAACAGGTACACGGTCTCCCTTATTCTCCCTGTCCCCACACGCTCCCAACCCCATCACCCTCCCCATAGCTGATCCCACCCCTCCCTCCAGACCCGTAGGCTCGCCCTTTCTCCCCCTCCTC
>VXAY01005486.1:583935-595071 GCA_013399855.1 Oxyruncus cristatus
AAGGGAACTGAAGTGGTCCTGTGGGATGCAGAGAGTACTGGGTTGGTCCCAGATGGTACTGGGGTGGTCCCAGGGGATTCAGAGGGTCCTGGGGTGCCCGGGGGGGCTGCCAGCTGTGCCCTCCAGGCCTGGCAGCCCCCCCATGTCTCGGCAGAGCTGGGGCAGACCCTGGGGCGCCTGGGGCAGACCCTGAGGGATCAGGTGCCGGCCGCGGGGAGCGCCTGGGGGGGCTGGCTGCCCCCAGGGATCCACCCCGACCCCCGGCCCCCCGACGAGGCCGACGTGGTGGTGGTGGGGGGCGGCGTGGTGGGCTGGTCCGTGGCCTACTGGCTGAAGGTGCTGGAGGGCCGGTTCCGGCGGCACGGGATGAGGGTGCTGGTGGTGGAGCGGGACCCCACGGTGAGACACCCCCTCCCGGGGCAGGGTGTGACCCCCCTGAGCCCCTCTTAATTGCTGGGGGGGCATCCTCCCTGTTAGTATTCCAGAGCCTCCACGGTGCTGTCGGTGGGGGGGATCCGGCAGCAGTTTTCCCTGCCAGAGAACATCCAGATGTCCCGGTTCTCCGCCAGCTTCCTGCGCGACATCAATGTGTGTGGGGCTGGTTGTGTGGGCGGGGGGATGGTTTGGGGGGTCCAGCCCCGCTCACCAGGGTCCCCTGCTCTCCTCACAGGAGCACCTCGGGGTTCCCAACGAGCCCCCCGTCGACATCCAGTTCCAGCCCTCGGGATACCTGTTCCTGGCCTCCCCGGAGGGCGCTGCCGAGCTGGAGGCCACTGTCCAGCTCCAGAGGTGGGAGACACACACAGGCCCCCACACAGGGGGGATTTTGGGGAGGGTGGGGGTCATCCCGACCCCCTCTCCACCTGCTGGCTGTCCCCAGGGGCGAAGGGGTGCAGGTAGCCCTGCTGTCCCCCACCCAGCTGAAGGAGAGATTCCCCTGGATAAATACGGAGGACGTGGCTGTGGCATCCTATGGTACGTGGAGGTCGGTGTGGGGACCCCCTCTCACACCCATCCTTACCCCCATCACCACCCTATATCCCCACCCTGCTGGGTGCCTCCTTCATTCCTGGCTTTATTAATGGAAGGGGAGGCCCAGCACCCCCGCCCCAAACCGCATTTTTTGGGGGGGTCACACCACAGTGCCCTCTCCCTGTGTCCCCCCCAGGCCTGGAGGATGAAGGCTGGTTTGACCCCTGGATCCTCCTCAACGCTTTCCGGCGCAAGGCCACGTCCCTGGGGGTCAACAACTGCTACGGGGAGGTGCGAGGTGAGGAATGGTGGGGGTGGGCACAGTGGGGTCCCCAAGGCCTCCCACCTTAACCCAAAACCTTCCAGCTTTTGTCACCTCGGCCAACGACATGATCCCGTCGGCAGAGGAGTCCGCGCGCATCAAATACGTCCACGTGAGTGTCTGTGTGTGTGTCTGTCTGTCTGTGTGTGTGTGTGTGTGTGACACCCCCAAAACTCAGGGGTGCCCCAGGAGTGTCCATGACCCCCCACACACACATCTATCTCCATGTGGGGTCATGTACACGTTGAGCACGTTGTCTTTCTAATTCACAAGGACCACCCTCCCTCCCCCCCGAAGTTTGCCAGAGTTAAAGACCCCCTTAGTGTGAATGAAGGACTGAAACCAGCCAGAAAGACCTTGGGTGAAGCAAAGTGTGGATCCTGGTTCAGGGCACAGGCTGCGCTGGGGGCATTATTTGCGTTGCCCAGGTCATGGCAGCTCCCCAGGAAGAATGAAGATCATGTGTGTTGTTTGGAGGGGTTGTTCAGGGTGGAAGGCACTGCTGGGATGTCTCCCAGCCTTTTCTGAGGAATACTGAGGGGGCTGAAACGTTATCTGGTCGTGTGTGGTATGCGTAGGTTTTATGAAATGAGAGGAGAGCCCACAAAATTCCTGCAGCGGCAGGAAGTCTGTCCAAAACAGGCCTGTGCTGTATCAGATGGCTGGAGGGCCGGTGATCCATGACTCTTCCAAAGTATTTCAGTTATCACTGGGAATTCTTGCGACAGGAGACCCAGACAGTGGACCTTGGCCACCTGGACAAAGACCTTAAGCCCGAACTACCACAAAAGTAGTTCTGCGCTTTGCCCTGCTTGTGCTCCTGGAACAAAACACTCCCAATTCTGTGCTCACTCCTCACAGATCTACATGCCAGACAGCCTGGAGTACCAGCCTGTCGCCTGCTCCATCGTGGTCAACGCCGCGGGCGCCTGGGCTGGGAAGCTGCTGGAGGCTGAGGGGCTCCCCAGGAAGCTGTGCCAGCCCCCCCTGCCCATCCAGCCCAGGAAGAGGTATTTGGGGGGTTCATAGTGGAGGGGGCACATTCCAGCACCTACCCTTTTTCCAGGGGGAGTGAATCCCCTTGGTGCTATTTTGGGGGGGCACCTCAGCTCCCACCACCCCTCTTGTCATGAGGGTTTCTTTTTTGGGGTGGGTCATCCTGGCACCCACCACTCCTCCACCTTCTAGGGTGTGGAGGGATGGACCCCCTTGATGCTTTATTTTTGGGCTGGGAGGGTTGCATCCCACCATCTTCCAGCCTCAGGGGGGGAAGAGTGAACTCCCTTAGTCATTTTTTTTGGAAAGGGGGTGTTGCATCCTGGGGCTCCCATTGTTGCTCCAGTGCCCCCAGTCCCAGCCCTTCCATTGTCTCCAGGAGCGACGTGACCCTTCAGTATTATTTTCTGAGGGGTCTCCACATCCCAGCCCCTAAGATGGGGGGCAGGGGCAGCACCCCTCACCCTAATTTTTTGGGGGTTCCCCAGGTACGTGTTCACCTGGCACTGCCCGGATGGCCCCGGGCTCTCCTGCCCCTTCCTCGTGGACACCTCAGGCGCTTATTTCCGCCGGGACGGGATCGCCGGGAACTACTTGGGCGGGATGAGCCCCCCCGAGGTGAGCCCATCCCCTGTTCTTTATCAGCCCTGTGATGAAGGTCCCCCTGAAATGCCAGGCAGCGGAAGGATTCCAGGAAAATTTATTCCCTGGGCTTACAAGGGAAAATTCCTAAGAGCGCCTGAGAAAGATACGCCGCTCTGCTCTTCCTTGGCTTTTATCATCGCTGTCCCCCCCCAAAACATCGGTGAGGGTTTATCTCTCCTCATACCAGAGGGAGTGAGCCTGGAAACTTGCTCTGGAATGCAGGAATTAAAAAAAACATCCAACTATCTTTGAGGAAGGTGCTTCTCCTTGGGCAGGAAAGCGAACCAAGCTCCAACCTCCTGCCTATAAATTTTCCTCCCGGGGTATCTATAACTAAACCCGCCCCAACCCGTGTTTCCCAGGAGGAAGAGCCGGATCCCAGCGACCTCTCGGTGGACCATGACTACTTCCAGGAGCAGATGTGGCCCCGGCTGGCCCGGAGGGTGCCATCCTTCGAGTGCCTGCGGGTGCGGGGGGCCTGGGCCGGCTACTACGACTACAACACCTTCGACCGTAACGGGGTGCTGGGCCCGCACCCCCGGCTGGAGAACCTGTTCCTGGCCGCGGGCTTCAGCGGGCACGGCCTCCAGCACTCGCCTGCTGCCGGCAGGGCCGTGGCAGAGCTGGTGGTCAAGGGCCGCTTCGAGAGCCTCGACCTGCGGCGCCTGGGCTGGGCCCGGCTGGAGGACGGGGAGCCCCTGCAGGAGGCCGGTGTGGTCTGAGGGGGCTGGGGAGGGGGAACGCTGAGGCACGGCCCCGGCACCCCCTCCCCAGGCTGGATGAGTGTTCTGTAGGAATAAAAGGGGTGGGTGATCAGTTAATGGTGTCCAGACCTGTCGTACTGCCTCCAGCGGCGCTGCCAGTATCCTTGGTCCCAGTGTCCCCGTTATGCCCCCCACAACTTCAGTGTCCACATTCCGCCCTGTATCCCCACTATGTTTCCATATCCCCAGTCCCAGTGTCCCCAGTATCCCCCCAGTGTCCCTATTATGTTCCCATACCCTCAGTCCCACTGTCTCCAGTATTCCCCAGAGCACCCAGCCCCAGTTATCTCTATTATCCCCCCAGTTAACCCCAGTATTCCCCAGCCCCAGTTACCCCTGTTATCCCCCCACTATCCCTATTATCCCCCACTATTCCCAGGATGCCCCAGCCCCAGTTATCCCCATTATCCCCCCACTGTTCTCAGTATCTCCCATTCCCAGTTATCCCCATTATGCCCCCAGTTATCTCCATTATCCCCCACTATTCCCACTATCTCCCGTTCCCAGTTATTCCCATTATCCCCCACTATTCCCAGTACCCCCCCCCAGGGCTCCCAATTGACCCTTCCCGCGTACGTGGCGCCCCCTGGCGGCGGGGTGGCGGCAGCGCGCACGCGCAGCACGGTGGCGCGCGGGAACTGGCGCACGCGCAGTACCGGGAAAGGCGCCGCTGCCACCAAAGAGGCGTGGCCATGTCAGTGGGGCGTGGTTTGCGGCAGGGGGGCGGGGCTGCGGCAGTGCCCGTGCGCGGCGCATGCGCGGTGGGCGCGGCCGGGCCGTGTGAGCCGGGCCCGTCCCGCCCGTCCGCCCCCGGCCCGGCCCCGGTGAGTGCGGGGGGACCGGAGGGGAACCGGGGGGCACTGCAGGGAGGGACACGCATGGGGACACCCCGGGGACTGCACGGCAGCCCTGGGGAAACCAGCCCGGAGGGAATCTGGGACCTCCCACCCCACACACACACGGGGACATTGGGAGCAGCCCTGAGGTAAAATGTGCCCCTCCCCGGAATTATTGGGTCAGACAGACCCCCGGTGAGCAGGAGGGGGTTCTGCCTGTTCGTAACTCCTTACGAAACCTGCAGGGCCCTTCTGGCCCCGCAGCTCAGGCCCCGCCAGGGTTTGACTCGGAATAACCGGAATAACCAAAATAACCCCCTTTTTTTAATGATTATTTTTAATTGCTCGTGCCCTGTGCTGCGGCGGCACCACCGACGTGCCGGGGCTTGTGGCTCCGGAGCCGCTGGGAGCTCCTGCCGGGGAGCGGTGAGAGGGTTGAGTCCGGGGGGGACAGCAAGAGTTTTTTGCCTTGGTTCCCTTGTTTTTATTTCTGTGGTGGTTTCCAAGATCTGTTCCGCAGATCCTCTGGAATGAGCGGGACGGGTCCACTCCCAGCCCCTTCGGAGGTGGGTCGGAGGGCCGGGAATGCTGTGGGAGGTCACCGGGGTGCGATTTAAGCTGTAATTCCGGCTGTGTTCTCTCCCCGCAGGCTCCACCTGTTTCCCGTCTCTCCAGGATGAGAGAGGCCTGGGCCCGGCTCTCCCCCTCTCCCTGTAGTTGATAGTTTGGGAAGCAGAGGTGATGCTGGAGTCGAGATGGCCGACAGCGTGAGAACCTTCCTTCATGACCTCGTCAGGGTGAGCTCCGGGTCCCCATCCCTTCAGGAGCACCTTCCTTCCCAGGGAATTGAAGGAAAAGGGGCTCCAGGTGTATGTTAACACCATTGTTGGGTGTGTCTGTTGCTGCTGAATCTCTGACAGGTTTCCCCTGGGCGCAAATTAGTGTGTAATATGTTGTTGTTGTTGTTATCATACTAATTTTCATTATTAAAGTGTGTAATATATATAAAATATATAATATACATGAAGTATGTAAATAAAATTATATATATAATATTAAAATATAAATAGAATGTATACTACATAAAACATACTATATATATGAAATATAGAATATAAAATATAAATACAATATAATATAAATAAAATGGATAATATATACAAAATATACATATAAAATACTTAATATAAATAAAAGTACGATACATGTAAAATATAGAATATGTACAAAATATATATAAAACATACTATATATTTCATATATCACATACTTTATAACATATAAATATTCTCTATTGGTATATGTTAATATATACATTATGTTAATATTACTGTTAATATATTAATATTACAGTTGATTATATTTCATATAAAAAGTATTATTACTGATACTACTATGTAATATATAAAATTATATATTATGCATTAATATTATATAATGTTATATATGTATGTGATATTATATATTAATAATATATTATAATTATGACCATGGCAGCTCTGTCCCAGCAATAAGTTCTGTGTGAACTTGCTGCTCCCACCCTGCCTTCCATTATCCAGGGGTAAATACAGCCTTCAGAACTGTGCTGTGACACTGAGCAACAGCTCGTGTCCAGAAGTAACTTGTGTTGGGAAACGCGCTGGGTTTGATCAGACACCTGTGGCGGGAGGAGTTATGTCCTTTCCTGGTGCTCCCACACCACTTTCCCAACATGCAGTAAAGGAAAACTTCTGGGCACATTCCTAGTAACAGGTTTGCACTGATGTGGGTGGTGGGAGGATGTTTTTGCATGAGGACAGACGCTTTTATTTGTGAAGGAATGGGCATCAAACCCATACGTACAGTCAGACTTTGCACATCCCAAATATTTGTGTAACTCCACTTTATTGGCCTCAGAGTGCTGGCAGGGGATGAGGGTCCTCCTGCCAGACCGGGCTGGGAGAGATCTGACTCTTTGGCTTTTGCCAGGGTTATAAATAGTGCAGATTGGAAGAGAAATTACACCTGTACGGAAAACTTACTGCTGCTCCTGGAGATGCTGGAATGAGCAGTGATTCAGGTCACCAGGCCATGGAAAAGAGGTGGTGTAGCTGCTCCAGGCCTTGGCTCCAGCTGAGCTGGATGCTGCTTACCCAGGGAGCTGGGCCAGCCGTGGAACCAGGAGGGCTCTGATGGCACATCCCATTCCTCCTCTCTCCTTGTGCTGCAGGGAATTAAGGACTCCATCTGGGGCATCTGCACCATCTCCAAGCTGGATGCCCGGATCCAGCAGAAAAGGGAAGAGCAGAGGCGCAGGAGAGCCAACAGCGCACTGGCCCAGCGGAGGTTTCACATGGAAGAGAAGAAGCAAGAGAAGTGAGTACAGGGCCCAGAGAGTCAGAAATGGGATCATTCCCTTCTCCTCTGGTAGCCAGAGCCAATAAATGGGAAAAACGTGGTGTGAAACTCCCCTTTTTCCACTGTGTAATGGGAGCTGGAGCTGTGAGATAAGAAGTCAGACCTTTTATGTTGCTTGATAATTAGTTTGAATTGCCACTGGAAGATGTGGAGCTGCGCACACTGAAAGAACACGGATTTATGGCACATTTTGTGCTGCCTCATCCATTGTTTTTTCTGGTAGTCATAGGATCAGGGAAGAAGCAGCAGCTCAGATCCATCTCTTTTCCCCAGGCCTGCGGCGTGTGGAGCTGCAGAATCTCAGTGGCTCTGCAAATGCCAGAATTATCTCCACGTGGGAGCAAAGAGCATCTGTTCCCATGTCTGACTCCCAAACTACGCCAGGATGTGTCTCTGCTGCCCTGATTATACTGGGCTGGCACCTCACATGGTGGTTTTGGGAATGTCTGAGACACTTCCCAATTTTTCTGCCCAGCTGGGTGGTAGGCTGGCCAAAAGGGGAAAGAAAAGTCTCCCTTGATCCCAGTCCTCCCTAGGGGTTCACACATGGGCTACCCCTGAGGAATAATGTAAATTTTAGGGGCACTAAACAGCTGAATTTTGCTGGTTTTCATTGTAACAAAGTCCCTTTGGTAGCAGGAGCTGACTGGGAAAGTGCTGGAGAATCCCACAGAGCTGCTCTTGCTTGTCCAAATAGCGACACCAAAACCACCCTGAGCTGAAACAATCCCTGCTGAGACCAAAAAACACCCAAAACTCCCTGATTTTATTGTGACAAGAGTTTAAGGAGAATGATGCCCGAGATCTCCAATAAATGCTTAAAAATCTGGAAGAAAGCTTTGCTTTTCTTCCATTTCAGTGCAGATTGTGGGAATTAATAAAGGCTGAAAGACTCTCCCTGATGTAAATCTTGCAGAGACCTGGTGTGAGTCTGTGTGGGGATTCCTTCCAGGATTCCCCTGTTTGGATAAAATCAGGTGCACCACTGTCATGGAGCTGGTTCTTGGGGACATTTCCAAGGTGTCCCAAGTGTGGGGCAGAAGCTTTGTCCAGGTGCTGGGACATTAACAGGTCTCTCTCCTGCAGTGAACCCCGGATAGTGAGCCGGATATTTCAGTGTTGTGCCTGGAACGGAGGTGTCTTCTGGGTACGTGGAGACTTCCTATTTTTCATGTGTTTTATTTTAAAACCCCTGTGAAAACCCATGTCCTGCTCCAGCCCTCATGCTGAGAGGGGTGAGAGCTGTTGGAATTGCTGGATGTTCCCATCCCAATGCTGTATTTTAAGGGATTCACTCTGGGTTATAGGACCATAGGCTCGCTCAGGAGACCCACACATGAACCCATGAGCTGCTTTTCCAACTCTCCAGCAAAATATTCGACTCCTGCTCTGCTGCAGCCTGGGATACTGCTTTACCAATTGAATATTGATGTCCTAAAGACGTTTTCTTGGCTCTCAGCTTCCCGTGGCTGTGTCACAGGGCTGATCCTAATGGAGACGATGCTTTGCAGCCTCATAAATCACCAGCTTTGTTTTCCCATTACACTGGGGCAGAGTACAAGGGATGGGCATGGAAATGTTCAGGTGCTCGGCTGTAGACTGTGGCTGTATTTAAGCAGAGATCCTTGTTCCTCTGTACTTATGGATCACTGGGGGAGGAGAGGCACATCTGCCTTTGGATCCATGGCCACAGGAGCACAGAAATGACCGTGCAGAGCCTCACTGAGAACCCTTGTTGTTTGTTTTTCCCTGCAGCTAAGTCTCTTCTTGTTCTACCGAGTGTTCATCCCCGTCCTTCAGTCAGTCACGGCGCAGATCATCGGTGGGTGCCTTTCCCCTCCGGGTGTTCTGGGGTGCTCAGCAACCCATGGATGAGTTTTGGGGGTCCCAACACCCATTGAGTTCCTCCGTGCACCAACGCATCCCATCACTAATTGTTCAGTAGAACAAGCCAGCCATGGATCTTGCCAGCCTGTGCGTGTTGGGGATCCAGCCCGGGGGTTTTACCACTCAAAATACGTTTGCCGGTGTATTTTTGCAATTAAGTAGAAAAGCAAGTGGGCGGAAATGTGCTTTTAGAGATGTTTAAAGCACTGCAGTCAGGAGAAATTCCCCGGAGGCTGTGCCAGGGAGCTTTTGGAGGCTCCTACGCCGGTTCCTCACGTATGTCCCTGACTCTCTCCCGAAGGTGACCCGTCCTTACACGGCGATGTCTGGTCCTGGCTGGAGTTCATTCTCACCTCCATTTTCAGCGCTCTCTGGGTCCTGCCCCTCTTTGTGCTCAGTAAGGTTGTCAATGCCATCTGGTTCCAGGTACGTGACAGAAACCTGGGCAAATGGGGGGGCGTTTCCTCGCTGGGTGGTGTGGGGGCATGAGATGAAAACCCCTACCCAAAATGGGCTCTGGGCAGGCAAAAGCAGCTCGATAACATCATCCCAGGTTTGATTTCCCTGAAATTCCTCTTGAGCTCCCTTCCCTCAAGTCCCCCTCTCTGGCAGGACATCGCGGACCTGGCGTTCGAGGTGTCGGGCAGGAAGCCTCACCCCTTCCCCAGCGTCAGCAAAATCATCGCAGACATGCTGTTCAACCTCCTGCTGCAGGCGCTTTTCCTCATCCAGGTGAGAGGGGACACCAAGGAACCACTGTGCTCCGCCCCGAGTGGCCCCGTGTGGTGGTTCCCCCCCAAATCCCGAGCGTCCCTCAGTCCCCTGCTCCTTTTCCATCCCAGGGAATGATCGTGAGCCTGTTCCCCATCGACCTGGTCGGGCAGCTGATCAGCCTCCTCCACATGTCTCTGCTCTACTCGCTCTACTGCTTCGAGTACCGCTGGTTTAACAAAGGTGAGGGGCTTTACCTGGACTGAGGGTTCCTCTACTCAAGGAGTTTCCAATTCTGTGGCATCAGAGGCTGATTTTCCATCAGCGTTTATATGGATTGAAGGGTAAACAGGAGCCAGCAGTGTGCTCAGGTGGCCAAGAAGGCCAATGGCCCCTGGCCTGTCCCAGCCATAGTGTGGCCACAGGACGAGGGCAGTGCTGGGCAATGCTGAGGCACCTTGAATGCTGTGTCCTCACTGCAAGAGAGACACTGAGGGGCTGGAGCGTGTCCAGAGATGAGAATAGAGCTGGGGAAGGGTCTGGAGCAAAGTCTGATGAGGAGCAGTTGAGGGGGGCTCAGCCTGGAGAAAAGGAGGCTCGGGGAGGACCTTCTCACTCTTTGCAACTCCCTGACAGGAGGGGGGAGCTGGCGTGGTCGGGCTCTGCTCCCAGGGAACAAGGGACTGGACAAGGGGAAACGGCCTCAAGCTGTGCCAGGGGAGGGTCAGGTTGGACATGAGAAGGAATTTCTTCATGGAAAGGGTTGTCAGGCGTTGGAAGGGGCTGTGCAGGGAGGTGGTGCAGTCCCCATCCCTGGAGGTGTCCTTAGGAATGACTGGACGTGGCACTCGGTGCTCTGGGCTGGGGGACAAGGTGGGGGTCGGTCACAGGTTGGACTTGATGACTTTGGAGCTCTTTTCCAGCCCAATTGGTTCTATGGTTCTGTAGTGAGGGTCTCTCCTCCCCGTGGGTCCATTCCCACGGGGTTTTCCCCTCGGCAGGAATTGAAATGCACCAACGGTTGTCGAACATTGAGAGGAACTGGCCCTACTACTTCGGCTTCGGGTTACCACTGGCATTCCTGACGGCCATGCAGTCCTCCTACATCATCAGGTGGGAAGGAACTCGGGCCCCTCCTCCTCCTCCTCTGACACCCACCAGACCCACCGAGTGCCTCGGATTTCATTTTATTATATTTTTCTCTTGCAGTGGTTGCCTCTTTTCCATCCTTTTCCCTCTCTTCATCATCAGCGCCAACGAAGCCAGGACCCCCGGTAAAACCTAGTGAGTATCTGCCCCTCCCAGCCCCGCTGCCCCCCTCCAACACCGCTCCCAAAACCCCGGGGGGGGGGGGGCGTTCCCGGCACCGGGAGCTGATGGACTCTCTTCCCTTGCAGCCACTTCCAGCTCCGCCTCTTCTCCTTGGTGGTTTTCCTCAGCAACAGACTCTTTCACAAGACCGTTTACCTTCAGTCCGCCCTGAGTGGTGCTTCCTCCTCTCCTTCCTCCTCCTCCTCCTCCTCGCCCTCCCCCGCCAAACACGCGGCTGCTCCGGGGCACTGAGCCGCCACCGCCGCCGGGGAGGGGGGACACGACGGGCCTCTCC
>VXAY01005486.1:629479-670442 GCA_013399855.1 Oxyruncus cristatus
GAGGTGCCGCAGAGGGGATGGGTTTGGGGTCGCGTCCAGCCTTCTTGACCGCCTTGTGATTGTTAGCCTCGGTGCTTTTAACCTGTAAGGTCACTTTCCTCCGCAATTAGGGCGGTGGAAAGTCGGTCCCTGAGGCGGGAGGTGGTGCGTGATGCCTGAGGACTCCGGCTGTAAAGCATTCTGGCATCTTACCTCTAATTATTACCATTATTGCGTTAAGCTGCCTCCATCCTTAGCGCCACACGATTCTTGAATTTTAAATGACTTTCCCGTGCTTTGTCTGTCTCTTTGCCAAAAAAAAAAAATTAAAAAAAAAAATTATACCGTTCCTGACTTCTAATGGAAGAACTTTCCAGCCGTCTATCCCATACTTTCAATACTGATGTTTTTTAAACCGAAAGAGACGCCTTTTTCGCTGCTGGGCAGAAAACAGGCGATGTTTATTTTGCCCCCGCCTCGCAACTGTGTGAAGGCTTGATGAAGGGGGTAAAGTGATGGCTTAACGTAGCTTTTTCTTTTCAATTATTATTTTACTGCTTTCCCCAACTGTTTTGCTGCCTCTGGGAAGGAGTAGCTGCACCGAGCCTGGGGCTGTAAAGCTGTCAGCTCTTGAGGGGCTGTTTACTCAGCGAGTTCTATCTTTCACACATGCACCAGAAACACAGTTTACCAGCCCCAACACCGGCCAAGGTTACCCAGGAGCGTGGAAACCTCGGCTCGCAGGGGTTTTACCCTCCGTGGCCCAGCATCTGCTGCGAACAAAGCAGGTAATCCCGGGGTGCTGGCGCTCCCAGCCCAGCTGCCTGGAGCCCGGCAGCTCTCCTGCTCGTCTCCCACGACTCGGGAGTTTTGACAGTTGCGATTTATGGGAAGTACGGGAGGGAAAAGTGCTTTTTTGTGGCGGTGGTTGCTGAGGGCGACAGCCCGCTCCTTCTGCATTACAAAAATTCGCGGTGAGCGTTTTCCCGGCACGGTTTCTTGATGCTTTGCTCTTCAACTTGGTATTATTTGCCCTAATTACGCCCAGCGTGCTTTTGTTCCCCCAAATTGAAACAGGCGGCGAGCGCCGCGTGTGAGTCAAACGCGTCGAAACCAAGCCCTGCTCTTTCAAAGCAGTTGCAAGCCTGTCTTGTGGGGAGGGCTTGGTAACAGAGTGGTTAGAAAGAAATAAACATTTTCATCCCATATTTCTCCCCCCCTACCCCCCCCATCCAAAAGAAGAGGGAAGTTTTTACCTGGCTTGGTTCTGCATCCCAGAAAACCCACAGGTTTGTGGGGAAACCCATGACTTGCCCAAAGCTATTTAAAGTGGACTTACAGATTAAAGTACCAAGGTGGGATCCACTGGCTTTCCAATTGTGTTAAAAGGGATTTTTTTTTTTTCTTCCTCTCCTCAAGGGGTAGGAAGTGAGATGGGCTCCGGTGTGGAGGGATTAGTAACTCACCCAAGGACGAGTGTGATGGCTTTGTCGCTTGGATTAATGTGATTTACACCCTTAAGCTGCCCCAAGTGCTCCTAAACAGCCATGCCTGTGTGTGTAAGGTGAAGTGTGGGAGGGCAAGCTCAGATAGGCCGCGGGAAGCAGCTTGGAGGGTTGGTTTTTGCCATCCTTCATGCAATCTTGGTGATCTTTCATCCTTTTTCTGTGGTGGGACACCAGCTCTGCGTTCTTTGCCCACCAGCCCCTCGGGGTGCTGGTGGTGGGGTTTGGTCCAGGCCCCCCTGTGTGCTGCCTCTGCTGGCTTGCTGGGCTGCACTGGTGCTAAACTTTGCGTGTTTTTTTACCCCAAAACTGAGGAGGGGGGTGAAAAAATCATGCAAGGGGAGGGCTGACTGTGCTGGGGTGAGTCCCTCCAGCGCTTTCATTATCTTAAGGTGTGCTGTAAGCCCATAAACCGAGGCTCCTGCTTACTTTGGCTCGCTGGTGTGTCAGAGGAATAAGGCAGCTGTGCTCTGACTTCAGGTGATGTCACTTGAGGATTTTAACTGTCAGAGCTTAAAAATACCCTGGCTTGTTTAAAGACTGCTTCTGCAGATGTGGGAATGGGGGAGCAAGGCAGTGGATTGGCCCGTGTGAGCGCACAGCCGCTCCGGGGTCCGGCATCTCATAAATCCCCCTCTGCTGTCCCCCAGCAGACCTGCTCTGCCTGACGAGGCCTGGGGCGTGCCACCACTGTGACATTAATTGGTGGCTGCTGGAGGTAAGGCACTACCATGGAGTGCGAGACCAGCAAGGCTTCGGTGCCAACAAACTAACTGCGAAGCGTGTGATGGTTAAATAATTTTGGAAATAAAGCCGCTTTCTGATGCGACGCTGCAGTCAGCGGCACCTTCTGCCACGTGGTTGTTGGTGTGACTGGGTGTGTACAGAGGAGCAGCGGCTGTGATTTTGGGTTGCTTGCAGGGCTGTGGGTCCTGAGCTGCTCTCTGAGCGTTTGTGCCTGCACGTGTGTCTCTCTTTGCTGCACAACAAGCTTTATGGAAAAGGTTTATGCAGCTTGTGTGAGCTATTTCTAATTCTGTATGGGGAAAGACACTGAACTTCACATGGGTTTCCTGTGTCTCCCACTAAACCTGCTTTTCACGCCTTCTCCGAGAGTTCCTTTACCTCCTTGCATTTTGCCAGGCCTTTTAACCTGGGCTGGAAAACCTCCTACTGTGCATCTTCCTCGTTCCCATACCCACAGATGTGACTCTTGAAGGGGTTTCATTGCTATGCTCTGGTCTTGGCACACAGTCTTAAGCGGAACAACATGGAAACGTGGTGAACCTGCTGCTGAACCTGGTTCCACGAGGCTTTCAAACCTTTGATTTAGTCCCAGAAGCCCTGAGACTTTGAGAGAGTCTTAACCTGATCCCAGCAGCTTTGGGGGTGATTTCAGGTGATGTTTTCTATGGAGTCGCTTTAAAACGGCATCTCGGAAATTTACAGAACAAGGTTTGTTTGGCAACACTTTATTTGTTTATAAATATAAGTTACTTGATACTGTAAACCTGACCTGTTTTGGTCAAGTTTTTGTCTCCTGCTTTGCTTATGATCAATTAACTAGGGAGGGGCTCCCTTGAGTCGAGTCCTGCCCCTTCCTTGCTCCCGTGGTTTGCTGTCAGTTCTCTGGTTTTTGGTGTTTCAGGGGGCTGGGGAGCTTCAGAGCCAGTTCCTGTTTGCAGCTGGGGTGATCAAAAAACCTTGTGTCAAATTTCCTCTTTAAATGGGAATTTGCAGCTTGCCCTGCAATTCTGACTCTTAGACTGGTACATGGGCAACAAACTGGGTTGTCTGTCCACTGTTCCTGCTATTTTGAGCTATATTGTTAGCAGGTGAGCTGGTACTCAGTCTGTTCTTCAGGCATTTTTCTTTTTCTGCTCGCTTTCTGCTCTCCTGGAGGCCTCCCTGAGCAAACCCTGCTATTGTGTGTCCCTTTCTCCTGCATCATTTGCTCTGGGATGGTGTTTGTCCTTGGCAAAGTAAGCAAAAACCTCTTTGCTGTATTACTTTGGCTGGCAAGAGGTCTCCAGCTAGCCTGGCTCAAGAATTTCTAGACAAGATAGTTTCTCTGTGTGTGTATATATATATTAACTTCTTTCTAGTTGAGTGTTCTTCCAGTAATTTCCTTGGTAGATGGCTCAGTAAAACTTCCAGGGCTGAGTGTGTCAGAGTTTTCCACTCACTTTCCCCAGCTCACTTTTCCCTTTCCGGTGGGGATGATGATTCTCCAGTGACAGTGATCACTTCAGGGGAAATGCTTGTTCAGCCCTGTGAGGGACTGAGCCTTGTGCATCGAGACCACCTGCCTTTCCCATTAAGCCCCTGCTTGCTCTTTCCATGCATGAAATATCTGCTGTCTTTCAACAGGAGGGAAAACAATCATGTAAGGTGGGTTGTTTTCCCATTTCCCATACCTATGAGATGTCTTGAAGCTCTTCTAGCCAGGTGGGATTCTGGTTTTTTTTTTTTTTTCCCCCTTCTTTTCCCCCCTCCCCAGCTCCTTGGGCGCAGTTTCACGTTACAGCTCCGTCCCGAGGACTCGCTGCTGCAGGAGGTGGCAGGTACATTCCTGCCTCTTCCCCGCTGTGGGAATCCAGCATTGGAGCAGCCGCGGGGGAGTGACTCCAGCTAACCCTTCAAATAAAAAAAAAAAAAAGAAGAGGAAAAATACCTAAGCCCCAAACTTTCCTGGATCTTGCCCTGCAGTTTGAGTTGTTAAATCTTCCACTCGGATGACTGGGGAGGCCCCGGGGGACTGGGGGTGGAGGGGAGATGGCCCCTTTTGGCAGCAGTGGCTTTTAAATTGGCTTCGCTGTCTTCTAAACCTGCTCGCTCTGCCACCGAGCCGAGGGGCCGGGTGCCCTCCATCTCCTGCCTCTGGAAATGCCCAACTGAACCGGTTCAGCTCATGGAAACGGCAGGGGAAAAAGGATAAAATCGGCCCCCAAAGCCCGGAGCGAGCGAGGCCAGCTCGGTTGGGATGTTCCCTCCGCTTGGCAGCGGGAGGGAGCTGGGGCGGGGGAGCCGAGCGTGCCGGGGGGGGGAGACCATCCATCCCTCTGGCAGCGGCCGGCGCTCCGGGAGGCTGAGCTGAAAGGTGAAACCGCACCCTCGGCCTCACCTGTCTGTCTGATCATGCCTTTGATTTATACCCCGGGTTCTCTGCTGTTTAGCTTTCCCCGCAGACTCCAACCATTGGATCTGATAATGAACCGAGTGGTTGAGCCTTATTTGTTGAATTCAAAGAGAAGTTTAATATTTCCTACCTCGCAGCGTACGGAGGCTCTGCCTCGCAGCCCGTGGTTTTCCTTGCAGTGAACCTGTAAAGTGCCAAGACAAGGGCAAAAAGGCTCAAGCTGTGAGCAGCCCCTTGTTGGAACAGTCTTGGCAAAGAGGCCAGGCACCACTAGTTTACATTTCTGGGGGTGTTTTGTCTCTGCAAAGGTGGCTGAGGTTTGTGCTGCCTGTGAAGTGTTGTTCCCTGCCAGCTCACCTTCCATGTGCTGGTGAGCCCATGCTCATAGAAGGGAGCTATGGGGACCCCCTTAATCTTAGGTGAAGAACAGATGGGTCCCAAATGCCTCTATAATCACACTGCAGCGTCTGCTGGAGCACTGAAGGACAAGCAGGTGCTGGAGATGTCCAACCTCCTGGAATTGTATTCTGTGTAAACACCTTGTATCTGAGAGCAGCCTGCTCTAGCTGGAGATGCTCCTGTTCCTGGAGGGGCCAGGGGTTTCCTCTCCCAGTCCTCAGTGAGTAAAACAAAGCATTTATCTGGGTAAAAGGCTTCACTCTAAAGAATCTTACAAGAAATTAATCTTATTTTCCATGCCAGTTTGGAAGGTAACCCCCAGGTAACTGTTCCTCTCCTGGGGAACAGCAGAAGGGGACAATGCGGCTCCTTCGCGAACAAACTGAAGGTGTTTGTTCCAAGTTGAAATTCCCTGTTGGCTGCCAGATGGATCCAACTAAAGTTACTGTGATCAGGTGGTATGTTTTCGGGTTAATTTTTTTCTTTTCTTTTTCTTTTTTTTTGCTTCTTGTTAGTTGAGAGCTGATAGATCGGCCCAAATAAGGCCATGAGAAAGGCTGGCCATTTCCAGGAGGATCCACAGACAGTCAGTGCATGACTTGTTGCCTTTATCTCTGAGATCAGGAGATTCCTTTGCAGTGATGGATTAATCCACTCTTGAGTGAATAATATAACCGAGAACAAGTAGGAGCCAGCACTCCAAACAGATGATTTGTTCAGTACGTGTGTGCCTCCCTTCCCCTCCCCCTCTGAAAAGTGTCTTTCCTCACCGTTTCATTCAGCCTGTTGAAACCTCACAGCAACCTGTGCCTGCGCCAGCCCCCAGCCCGACAGAGGGTGAGGATGGGGCTGTGCCAAAGGCCTCTGCTCCCAGGTGCGGGAGAAGATAAACTGCAGCCCCAACGAGCCCAGGATGGGAGAGGAGGTGCTCGTGGGCTGCTGGGGCTGTGTTGTCACCTGTCTGCACGTTTTCCTCACTGTAGGTAGAGTTGTTGGTGCTGGCACCTGCCCAGGGTGAGCCTGCAGGGCTCCGGTCCCTCGGCGGCAATGTCTGTGCCCCAACACGGGGCAGCGGGCTCTGTGTCCAGGAAAAGTTGTGTGTTTGGGAACTGGAGTGTTGGGGTTGGGGGAGTGAACTCACTGGGCAGTGGATGGCTTCAAACAGAAATAAGATGTTTAGGAAGATGGGTCTTCAGTTGTGCCAGGGTGGATGTGCCAGGCTGGTACCTCCCTGGCAGAGCCACAGCCTCCAGAGCTGCTCGGGAGTGTCCTGGAGCTGTGCCCCAAAGGCTTCCCAGTGACAGTCCTTGTTAGCACACATCCAGGAGGATGCAAGGCCGGGAAGGGAGTTGCACAGATATGAGCAATGGAATTCACGTAGCAAAATCGGTTATTATCCCTATGGATATACTGGAATGACTCTTTGGCAGCTCATAAGCTGTGTCTCCTTGCTTTAACATCTTGGAACGAACGCGTCAAGGGCTGGTCCTGTTGATAGGCTCAAAGAGGCTGCGAGGTGTGAGATGCCTTGGGGAGGTCCTCCCTCTTCTTGGGGCCCCCCAAGGCTGTCATAGTCCTGCTGGGAAGAGCTCCAGTAGCTCAAGGTCAGGTTGGTGAAAGTCCCCAGCTTCGGCTTTCCTTGTGTCATGAGTGCTGGTAGCCTTGCCTTGATCCCATGCGCTTGGCGTATGGGATTGGAAGCGCTGGTGGCGGCTTTCAACTGCACTTTGGAGAATTTCTGTGCTGCGTGGGGCAAAGGCAACATCTTTAAAATGCCATTTTCCCTTTGGAGAATGGGCTTTGCCGCTGCTGGCTGCGTGTGATTTCTGGGAGCTGAGGAGTTTTGCTGTGTAATGTTCCAACTCCATGTAGATTAAATGTATTGCGGAGTCAAACTAAACAATAGCATGTGGTTTTCCTTTGTTCCCCCCTTCCCCACGATAAGAGTTCACAAAAGTTCCTGAATTAGGGCTCTGTGTGCATGTGCTGGAGCGTAGGCTCGGATTTTCATAAAGCTTGCTGAGGGCTGTTACTGCCGAGGAACTGTTCACGTTTGCGATCGCTTTGGGAAATCTCTTTGTTTCTCAGGAGCCTTTTCCGAAGGTGTGTTCCAGCGTAGCACTCAGTTACTTGTTGCCTTAAATACTTTGCAGTGACAGTGTATCACAGCTTGACGGAGATTTGAGACTCCTCTAATAAAATGCAAGTGAAGGAGGAAAACCCCGAGGGTTTTTTGGAACAGAAGATGTTTTCTGTTCCTGCCGCTAATCTCTGTTGCAGAATGAAATAGGAATGTATACTTTAAATCTTTGTCAGGGTGTAGAAGGAAGCTGGCAATGGATGTAATCAAAAATGTTATTATCAAAACTCTCTAAATATGTTGAAATTTTGAGCTTAATGATATAATTTTAAATGCAGCTATTCAGACTGAGGCATGTTTTTTGGGGTGCAGATTGTGCTTCCAAATTGCTGTGCACGTTGGGATGGGCCAGAGAGGAGTTAGGAACAGACTGTAGATGGTGGGTGCTGCAGAGGTGTGGCTGGACTCTCTTCAGCCCTGTCATCTGCAGTGAGTGGGGTGGCAGTGGTAAATTAGGGCATGCTTTTCTAATTTATTGGCTTTGGGGCTGAGCACTTCAAAATTGGTCCAGTTTCCAAGTTAGCATTTTTCCTAATTAGTGCGTTTCTCACGGCTTGTAAGTAACCGACACACATGGAAAGTGTGTGTGTGTTCAGAGTTTGTCTGAAACAGCTCTGGGCACAGCAAAACACAAGGAAGCCACACCAGAATCAATGCACAGTAGCACAGACTCAACCCAGTGCAACAAGAGACTGAAAGCTTCCAGCCTTAAACTGCTTGGAATAAGGGAACTGGGAGCAACCTTCACCCTTCCGACAGTTCCTTTAGCAGAGAGGCTGCAGGTTGAGGACACAGAAGAAGCTCAAGTCCTTCTCTGAGCCAAAGGTGTGAAGCTGTTTATTTTCACTGGGGCTATGTATATATTGCAGGAGGCAGATGCTTGCCTGCTCAGCCCGAGCACTCGCTGCCTCTCTGGGCTCTGGCGAGTGTACAAGTGTTGTCCCTTCTAATCCCTCAACATTAAACAGTCCAGGCACCTTTCCCTGGCTGAGCCTGGGACTGCTTTACAAAACACACAGAGAGAAGCCAACAAAAAAGAAACATTTGCTTTCTATGCCAAGTTTAAATGAAGACTAATGCCGTGGTGCTGCTTAATCTTGTTTTTCTTGCTATCTGATGGATGCTAACGTGGGATGGAATCAATCCCAGCAGCCGGTTATCTTTGCAGGGCCTCCATGTTGCTGAGCTCGGCATTAAAGTCTTGTGGGGGAGTTGACGTGCTATGGGGAGTCTGGAACCTTCTTCCTGCGTGGCAAAGCCACAGCAGCAGTTTCCCATCTTCCTTTGGGAAGGTGTGTCACGGAATTGCTGGTCTGCTGTTGGACATCCCAACAGAAATCCTGCTCGGCAATGTAGGATGTGTCTGTGCGAGTGAGAACAGGGCACAGTCAGGTGAACCTGGCGGAAATTTCTCCCTGGTCCCTGTGATGAAACTTAACTCCTTTCCTATCAGTTGCTCGTGTTCGAACTGGTTCTGCTGGGAACAGCTGCCATGGCCCCGATCCTCGGGAGGAGGTTTGGGCTCTGACTCATGACCTGCCGCCGTGTGCCGGTGCTGCCCCGAGTGCCCCGGGCAGGGGTCCCTGCCGCTGGCAGGGCTGAACTGGCGGCCACTCGGGGCTCAGCTGCAGCGTGTGAAGCAGCAGGGCTGGAGAAGGGGAACCCTTGGGCCACAGCTTCATGATCACTGCTGCCTCCCTCCCCTGGATCGACGCTCTCCTTCGGTTCCACTGGCACGAGGGAGGAGGCGGGAAGCTACGGCCAGTGCTCAGTTGCGCAACACCCCTGAGCAAATCCAACCCAAAGCCTCCCTCTCCTTCCCCTGTGTTCCACTGCCCCTCTCCTCGCCTGGGAGCCTGGTCGATTTGTTGTAGCAAACCTGGCCTGACCAACGCTATTTTCTCATTTATTTTTCTGCCTTAGCTGCTGCTTTTATCTGAGCCCGAGGCGAAGGGGCTTGTTTTGCTAAGGAATATTGTCAGTCGTGTCAGGATTCCTTCCCTCGAGGTGGAGAAGCGCAGAAGTGTGTGTTTGCCAGAGAGTTTGGACTTCAGTTTTGAAACCAGGTTTGGTCTTTCGAGTATGGGGGAAGGGAGGGGAGAAGAGCAGTAAAACTGAATTACTGTAAGGCTGGAGGATGGATTGTGCGAAAGCTTGTTTCAAAGACCCAGGTCTTTCCCGCTCTCTCCCTCAGCTGTCCCTGGTTAACCAGTTTGATTTTAATAAGCATTGTTCTGCCTGGAGCCTGGGTCCAGCGGCAGGGAGGGTTGGCATTGCCTGGGACAGCATGTGGATGTAACGGGAGGGGAAGCAGTGATCTGGAGTGGAGGGGGCAGCACTTTGGTTTAGGGAATAGAGTCAAAATGGGTCTGTTGCTCCGTTTGGTGCAGGATTCCAGCCGTCTGCAGGCACAGTGAATTCTGGAGGTGACTAACGACTGTAACACAGGCTTGGCTCTCCGGTTCCAGCGCGCCTCCCATATCCTGCAGCCATGAGTTCACAGGCTCCTAATTGCCTATGATGTAAGACAGCAGTAGATGAGGTTGCTATAAATTCTGGCTGCAGGTGTGGATTTAATGGTTGTGCTTCCCTTTAAGGGCTCACGGATAGCATGGATCCCTGCAAGTTACAACAGACCGAGTTGGACTCGGGCTAAGGCAGCTAAAAGAACCCATTTGTCTGCGTTTTTTAGAGCTGTTGCTTGCTGGAGGCTACCAAAGGACGAGGTGTCAGCGTTCATCTGAAATCACCTCAGGAATGAGCTCGCTGTCCTCTAACAGAGCTCAGCCATGGTTCCAATTCTTTTCATCAATCTTCTCCCGCAGCGAAACTTCCCAGGCATGAGAGTGCTGCTGGAAGTGGACCTTTAGGCAACCTGTGTGGACACAAGTGCCTTTGTCTGAGAGTCTGACAGGTGTTTTTTTGATGACCAGAACAAGCCTGTGGTTCTAGTCTTTTCTATTTTATTTTTAATTCATGCTTACTTCTGCTTATAGGAACTATGAAGATATAATCATGGATGATGGTCCTTGACATGCAAAATGCACACTTCTTGGAGGGGAAAAGACATGTCCTGGGGCAGTAGTGCAGCTTGCTGTGGTGTGTGCACCTGTAGTTGGGATAATTAGGCCAGAGAATTCCCCAGCTCCCTTGAGAAAATGGGCATGGCTCACTTTGAGTTGGGTTTTGTACGTTTTTCTTCATTTTTACCCACATTCTTGCAGTCCAGGGTTTATTAAACATGCTAAGGTGGTCCTTCATGAGTTGATCTGAGGCCTCGCGCTGTTCAAGTGCAAAGTTCCCATTCCTGGATGTCCATTCCCAGCCCCTCCTTTGGGCCAGTGCTCCAGGACTGCAAGGGGAGCTGAAACTGCTCCCTCATCCAGGTGAAAACTGAATCTCGTTTTTCTCTGGCTGAGTTTTCAGCTGGATCTGCCAGCAGCTCTGACTCACTCACTGGCCGCAGGATCCTCGGTGCAGATTGGAGAATGCAAGCCAGGTCCTGAAGGAAGGTGTTGCTGCCCTCCTCGGCAGCGGCCTCTCTTTAAATTGGCTGAAAAACTGGTTACGAAATCTCGTTCTTGGTAAAAATCAGAGTTGAAAAAAGTAAAGCAGGCGCCTCGCTCCGAGGCTCAGGCCAGCCCTGGGGAAGGAGCAGGGAGGGGGTGTTGGCAGAAGGGACCCTTGGAGACATGGCTGAAGGGGAGCAGGGCTGTTACAGGTGTCTGTGAGTATTTATGTGCAGCACAGTCTGCGCAGGTGTTGAGCTAAATGTGGGGAAGAGAACGGGAGTATGAGGCAAAGTACTGCCCAGGCAGGAGATAAGGAGAAGGGGGAGGTCTGGGGGGGCCTCAGAGAGCAAAGGGTGAGAACTCTGTGTGTATTTGGCCTACAGTTACTGTGATGGAACTGTTAAACTAATGATACCCTCAGCTCCCTTGGGGGCTGAAAGCCCTGATTTAGGCATTTAAGCATAATTGCAGCCCAGCAGAACTGTATATCAGGTTAATGCTCTGTTCTCTTGCTTCCCCCGAGGCCGGAGGAGGCAGGAACCATTCCCACTTCATTAGCGTGGCAGCAGGGGGACTGTCTCAGCTCTTTTGCCGAAGTTAATAATAAAATTAACCTAATTGTTATGCCTGTTTGTGGGGAAGAAAGTGTGGCTTCTGTGGTGATTTATTTATTTTCCTCCTGATGTCTGTCTTGCTGGATGGGAACCCCAGTTCTCCCCCCTCGGAGCAGGGATGTGTGTCGGGAGCAGCCCCATGACTCGGGAGTGTTTTTGGCTGTGTGTGCCGAGGCACAGTACACAAACTGTTAAATTTCCTTCCCCAGGCTCCCAAATCCATTTCTCCAGTCCATGCCAAAGCATGCGTTCTTCTATCAAGACCATATGTATGCCAAGACCGAGGTTCTAAAGTCAAGGTGTTTTTGAAATATTGGAGCGCAAATTAAGGATCTGAGTAATCTTAACTGTCTTCTAAAAAAAAAACAAAACAAAAAAACCTCTCTATCAGCCTCACATATAACTCAAAGGATTAATGGAAAGCTAAACTTTGATCCCAGTCCAACAGCTGATACCAACCGTGAGACTTTCCAGGCCTGAAAGCAAAATAGAAAAATCCAATGAAAAAGATCTGCTGCTCCATCTTTGAGGCATGCAGCCTCTTGGCCATGCTTTGGGCTAATACTGCTATTTTTTACTTAACCTCTTCTTGTGTCACCTCTGTGCTGTGGCACTGGACCTTGCCTGTAATGGTTTGAGTAAATTGCTGACATTATTTAGGGTGTGTAGGAAACAGATCTGCCTGATTATTAAGGAAGGCCGTCAGGGCTTGGGGGTCCTCTGTCCTTGCTGGGTCTCAGTCACTGTTTGGTTTGCTCAGCGCTGTTTGTTTTTCCTGCCATCTGCCACCCGAGCAAAAACTCACTCTATATTTTGACAAAAATAGCAACTTTTAGCTCTTTAAGGTCCCTTCCAACCCAAGCCATTCTATGAAAATCAGAGTGCTATTGGCGCTGCACAATTGATAAAAGATTTTAGCCCCCAAAATTGCTCTTGGGATTCATCCCTGATTCGTGGGGGGTTTAAATCATCTGGAGCAAGAAAAAAGCTCCATGCAAGGCTGCTTATAAAAATATATGTTACATAAAAAGGAGTTAAAATACCAGTTGAATTGTTAAGTGGGAGATCCACATAGGAAACACTTGGATGTGACTTAGCACCGGTGGATTTGGGTGCCAGGCATGGGTCTAGGCAGAAAAGTGGAGGCATTAATGAAATCTTAGCTGAGGGTTGCAAAGTTTGAGCAACTGTAATTTTTCTCCTTTATTCAGGAGATCCTTATCCCTCTGATAAGGATCTGGAAGGTGCACTTTCATTTGTTTAAAGTGTAATAAATAAATATGAACAGAACATCAAAGGGTGCTTTTCCTTGTAATTTTTAACTGCCTCTCCAGTCGGGGTGTTTCTGTGAACGCCTCGGAGGGCATTTGGCCCATTCGTGTCTCTCACACTTGGTTTATGGGGTCACTGTCAGCAAACAGGTTTTTGTAGGGTTTCCCCTTTCAGGTTCTTCTTTGGGGATGGAGAAAATCCCAGGCGTGCAGGACTGCTCGGCAGAGTTCAGCGTGTTTCCTGAAAGCGCCCGCAAAATCCCTTTGAAGAACGTAATTTTATTACTTACACTCATGAAATCCTCTCTTTGGTGATGCCATAATTCCAACACAAATGCCTAATTACGGCGGGGGTTTTTTTATTTTTTTTTTTTACAAAATCCCCAGCCCTCCTGTAACCGCCTGGCTCCTTATCTCCAGCACTCGGCTTCCTGTGATTTAGTAACACCCAGGCTGCAGTTCCAGAGGTGGAGAAGAGTAAAACGGGAGCACTTGAATTTTCCTTGCCCGAGCTGTGATTACAGCCCGGCGTTTCCCGGTGCTCCAGCCCTCTCTTCGAGGCGTAATTAGGAACACATTGATTCTTATTGCAGCTGGCAGCTGCTCGCTATTGCCTTTTTCAGCTTCTGACCCCCATAGTCCCGCTGACCTTTCCTGGGGTTAGTCGTAGGCCCTTTTCATTGTGATGGGCTCGAAGTGGCTCATGTGGAGTTGATTATTTCCTTGCTTGTCTGGCCTTTTTGGTGCCATAACTCCAAGTCACTTCCATTTTCTTCCCCTGCTTTTGGCTGACCACAGTGAAAGGAAATGCTTTTGCTGGCGACAGGATCGGTTTGCACGCTTGACTGACTCGATTGAGACCCTGAAAAGGGGGGGAGGGGGTGGGTAATGAACACTGTAGGTGCTGCATTTGCTTTTTAAAGGTTGATGTTAATGATTGAGTGGTCATTAAGCATTCATAAAAACGGGGCTTCGGGCCGGCTCCGTGTCCTTTTGGCAATCTCAAACCCGCGGGTTGGCATTAAAAATCCACCCGCCGCATCCTGGATGGCAGCGGTGGCTGCAGCGGCCACACGGAGCAGGTCTGCGGCGTGTGGCGAGCGCACCGCTGTCAACTGCTCGGGAATACCTCGAGGTTTGCCCAGCCACAGAAAGACCCGGGAATAAACCTGGGAGGTTGTTCCGTGAGGCCGCCGGGCAGGCTGCCGGTTGCTCCCGGGCTGTAACCCGCTCCTCCCAGCCCAGAAAGCTAATGAAGTCTATGTGCCAGCTGTTACACTCATTTTGCCAGACCCCAGGAGGACAGCATGAAGACAGTCAGTGATCAAAGGCTCTGGAGATCACTGAGGAGCCGAGCGGCAGGAATGTCTGATTGCTTTCTCTTGGAATGCCACAGGCTTCAATACCTCCTTTTTTTCCTTTTTTTTTTTTTTTTTTTTTTTTTAGGTGTCTTGGTGGGAGATTTAATGATCTAACTCAGGTTTGCTCGTGCTAAAGCCAGAGTGTTTTAGTTAATTCGTTTGCTCCAAATTTAGGTGGTTTGAAATTCTGCGACTTTTCTTGTACTGGCGGCAAGTTAAAAAGACATTTTTCTTGGTAACTAGTAAATGACCTAGGGAAAAAACCAACTTGCTGTGCTTTGGGTGTTGAATCACGTATAATATGATAAAGTGAGGTGGGATTAATCGATTTTGAGTTACTGCTGTTTAGGAAAAATGGGAAATCTTTGGTATCCGAAGCTGCTCTGCTCCCAGACGGCTGTCACGATGCAGCTGGCGGGGCAGTGCCGCCCCTGAGGCAGCAGCACTCAGTCACTTTTTCCTTGGGCTGCTCAGCAAAGGCCGTCAGCTCCTGGAGGTGGAGTGGGCAACCTGAATAACTCCCTCTGTTCCCGAGGTGGCTGTTTCCTTCCTCCTCCTCCTCCTCCTTCTGCTTTACTCCAGCGTTTATAGAACCTGGTGCGTTGAGGTAGTGCAGAAACCCTTCCTCGTTTAGCTCCAGCGTGCTGGAATGGCTCGCTGAAGGTCGGAAGCGTGTTGGAAGGGGATTGATGGGGTGGGAGTGCAGCAACAGATCGAGGTGGAGTGGTGGCTGTTGGGAAGGGAGGTCCCGGTGTTGTCCTGCCAGCTGGTCTGAGACGGCAGGAAGATGATTCAGGGAGCAAAACCAAAATGGGGATGAGATAATGCTCCTTTTGAAGGGACTCTGCCCTCAGCTGCAAGGGTGGAGAGGAGAAGTTCATGGCCCAGTAAATCAGCAGGGCAGGATCTCAGCTCTGTTTGGAAGGACACAGGGTCCTCTGGAGCTCAGCACCATGGGAATGCATGGAAAACAGCATTTTGTCATCTTTTAGAGAGTGAAACCTTTTTCTTGGGGCAAGCAGGGGTAGGAGTGAGTTAATTTGGAGGTGAGGGTTAAGGTACAGTGACAGGACCAGACCTGTGGAGCTGTACATTGAAGACCACTGGTTTTGGGAGAAACAGGGACAAATGTGAAGCTTTGGGAAGAGAGGAGAGGGTCACTGCCAGGGCTGCTGAGACCCTGGATGGTCTGATGCCTGTGTCTTGCCATCTTGGCTGGGTAGAACACTTCAATAAGCCCATGGGCTGCTCCCTGCTCTGGGATGGCCCGTATCCATCCTGGTGAGGTCCTCAGGCCTTGACAGCCGGGTGAGGATGTGCCCTGCAGCATCCCGAGTGTGCCAGGGCTGATGTACCCCTCTGGCAGTGGGGACAGCCCTGCTCCTGTGCTGGGAAACCGCTGGTGCTCCTAAATGGAAAGTTAAACTGCCCCTTCCCCTCTGTTTGGACTTAGTGCTGATGGTTTATTTTCCTCCCTGTGCCCGGCATTCCGAAGGTCGCGGGGCTGAAACTGGGAGCTGCCGGACAGCCTGTCCCCACGGCTCTGGGCTGAGGGGTCCCTCTTATAAAGGGTCTGTGACAAATGAGGTGCACAGCCTGAATTATGTCATCTGCAGGAGTGCTTCATCTTACTAATTACCTTCAGAAGTACCAGGCACACATTTCTGGGTGCCCCTGCGTGTACAGCCTGCTTCCCAGGGGTAGGCATCTATTGGAATGGTCGGGATGGCCCTTCCCCCTGACACAAGTCTGTTATCTTCCTTGTTTCCCGTGATCCATGAGCAACAGGCTACTTTAGAGCTGACAAGGAGGTCAAGTGCTGGTTGAAGATAACTGGAGGATGACTTTAGGTGAAGATGTCTGGGTGGAAGTAGGAGAAGTGTGGCCTTTGCCTTACTGTGCCTTTCTGATGGAGGAATGGCCAGTGCAAGTGAAAAGTACGTTCTCCTTGATCCACCAAACCTATGTCCGTCTCTATTCAACCTTTGATATTATTCATATCCTCTTATTACTGCTTTCATTTAAAATGCTTAGATAGTGACACCTCTTGCTTCAATATAACTTTGACTCTGATCCACAAGTGATGGAGATTCATCCTCCCAAGTAAGGAACAATGAACAGTGAAGAGAGTTGTTCTGGGTCGAGCTCATCTTGGAGTCTGGGAACTTAAATGGAGCCACATCTAACCAAGGTGCTCCTTCTTCTGATCCTAGTAGGACCCCAGTGACTGGTACTTGCTGTCAAAATGGGAGCTCAGGTTTATTGAAATGATGGCAACAGGGAAGAGTCTTGTTTTTCTGTCCCTAAGGCTTTTTAATGTAATGTGAAAGAGGCAAAGTTTCTCCACAGGATTTCTAAAGACCCCAAAACTGCGAGCCGTGGTCTCGCCCTCTTCTCTGTACTTAGCAAGAGGCTTCTGGAGTGTCACCATCTGCAGAAGAAAAAGAAAGAAGTATATCTGGGTTGTGTTGTGTTGCTGGGTCTCATCTCCCCCCAGTGTTCCCATACTTACCAGCGAGGAAGATGTTTCTGCCTGTTCCCTTCAGAAACAGATGTTGGAGGCACTTCATTCAGATGCCCCAGTGTTGATGCTGAACAATCCTAGCCCAGTTAAAGCCAATACTTTCCCCTTTTTTTTTTTCCCCTCCAGTCAAAGAACTTTGGTCTGTGTGGCTCGCTGTGTGTACTCCCTGCTTTGCAGTTGATCTTACCACTCCGCAAGCCTGCGAAAGCCAAACTGGTAGGTCAAAAGAGGAGTAGCTGTTGACACTGGCAGTAAGGAACATGTAAGGAGAAAGATAAACAGAGGGAAATCAGAGCCTGGATAAAGTAGATCTCCAAAGATAAAGTTTAGTTAAAGATAATGAGCTGGCCTTGTTTAAAAAGGCAGCTGCAAAATAACCCAGTAGCTCCATGTGCTGGGGTTAAAGTTGACTCAGAATATACGTTTCATTGCTTTCGATAAATAAATAGTGGAGGGAAGATTTGGCAAAAAGCAACATTGCCCCCAGCCCTCTTCAGCAAAGTGTTTGATGTTAACAAGTTCTCTGGGTGTTTACTTTGTCCTCTGCGCGCGCTGGTGGAGCGGCGATCCTGCCCTTGAACCGAGGGAGAACTCAAATAAACCAGCCCCTTCGGCACAGCTGGGCTCCTCTGCCATCTGTGGCTTCCCGAAGCAGCCCCGGCTCGCCTTGGGAACCAGCCTGGGCCACAGGATTGCCGGGTCTTCCCAGCAGCTGAAATAAATTTGCCGGATCAGATAAAACTGCCCAGAAACGGGAGCCCAGAACTCGACAGCGTTTCTTCCCGCCCTCTCAAGCTGTCAGTGGAACCCAGAGTGCGGTTTGCAGGCAGAGGTGGCAGCGAGCAAATAGCCCCATAAAATCCAGAGTGATTCTATTACAATCGGAGGCTTTTCCTGATGCTCAATTTGCATATGTGTTTTACGGTGACGCTCCGATGAGGAAAATACTGTTATTTTAAAATAAACCACAGGAATAATGTTGCTGTGTATATCTGCATCCAGCTTCTTAGAAAGCAAATGGCTCCATGAACACTCAATAAACTGGGAGTTATTCCTGTCAGGCATGTGTGTTGCTGCACTTGTTTCTGTGCTGCAGTAAAGCTCCCCGTTATTGTGTGTGTTGGATACGTGTTTATATACGCAGCTGATAGATGAGATGTTTAAAGTATATGTTGAGTGTTATCAGCAGCGGAATTGTATGGCCAGGCTGATAAATGAAGTAGCTGTGCTAAATGAGCTCAGATCTTATTCATCATAATGTTATGCAAGGCCAATAGGACATTTAAGTGAACGACAGCTGCAGATTTATTGTTTTCTTGGAGAAACGAGCGTTTGATGGAGACCGGCAGTGTCACAAACGCCCTTCCTGAGACTCACCTCGGGGCAAGTTTGGTTGCTGGTTCCGTGATTTAGTTTGTATTTTGCTCGTTTAACCATTTATCATGGAATCACTTAGGCTGGAAAAGACCTCTGGGATCGTATTTATGATTTATTTGTGTTTTGCTGGCTTAATGAACGCAGTTTGTATTTTTCGATGGTGAAAGTGGGGTATAGGAGAGAGCGTCACTGGTCTGGGAATATAAATGAGAACAAGACTGATATTGGTGTTTTCTTCAGTGCCACAGTTTGCCTGTAAAGCCCAGCAGAAGGAGCCAGCAGATGACAGGTCTCAGTAAGCAGCTTTAGAGCAATCGTGAGTGGTAGCGGCATCGCAGCAGTAGATTCGTAAAAACTTGTAAAACAAGTGCGGCCTGGTGATAGATGGTCAAATGATTATTGTTTGCAAACAATATTATCTCCACCAGATAAGCTGTTTACTTTGGACTCCAGCTCCTCTGGGTGGAAAGGAGTCTTAATTTATCAAGGCAGCGGTTTGATGCGGATGCCTCATGCCCCAGCTGCGGAAGGGCTCTTACATTAAGAATAGTACTTGGAACCACAGTGAAGTTCAGCTCTAACTCACTTTTACAGATGGTTCCTATATTGCAAAGAATATTGGCTGTTTCCTGGTTGTGCCTTTTTTTGGTTTTTTGTTTTTTTTTGTTTTTTTTTTTTTTTTAAACTCATCCTACTTTGTTGTAAGAGAGTTAAAAGAAGGACTCCTGAAACTCACAGTAGACATCTGCTTGTTTGTTTTGTAGCTGTTTCCGTGCCTCGTCTTAGTCTGGAGCCTTGGGCTTTCAACTTGGATAATCTGGCGCTATGCATCCAGCCCCCGGGCGCTTCCAGGCACTGCTCCTCATCGCCGGCCTCGTCGCTGCCACCAGCCCAGGTGAGACCTCACCCCATCCAGGGGGACTGGCTTGGAGGTTTTGGGGTTGAGCCCAAACTTTTGAACAAGCAACGCTTGGGAGTGCGTTTCGAAGTGGCCGCCTTTCATGGGTGTTGTCGATAACCTGCTTTTAAGGGAGCACGGAGCACTGAAACGCGGCCTTACTCTGAATATATGACTTTGCTTGTGAGAACTTGGCTCGAAGCAAGCGCCAGAACATGGAGGACTCTGGGTTACGTGGGTTTGTTCCTTGGGGTCTCCATGGATTTAGCTGGACACCAATTCTGCGTACGGTGCATCTTGTGTTCCCAGGGGTCGGGAGGGGTTTGGATTTGCAGCAGGAGAGGGGAATCAGCTCTCTAAAACGCGGAGGCTGATGCGTGGCTGCAGTTGGAACAGCTCTGGCGTTAAAAAAAGAAGAGGGATGGTTTTAATTGACACATCTGCTCTGTGTAGTCAGCTTGTCTTAACGTAACCACACGAAAAAGAAGCTTTTACTACTTTTAGCACTTCATAGCCAGTCGTTATAAGCAAATGGGATAAATTTTATTTTTCAAGCAGCCATAGGAGATAAATTCCAGCTGCAGGGTCACTGCTACCAATTTTGCCTTTTACGTGGAGCACAAAGTGTTGGTGTCAGAAGTGAGGGCAGGGGCGAAGATGAAAGTAGCAGTGTGATTTCATACAACTGGAGCGAGCAAACTGAAAGGTCAGTGTTTCCCTCTTATCCCTGGAAATTCAAACTGAACTCATAGGAAAAACAGTTTTCTAATTAAAAGCTAAAAATGGACATCTGGAGTCCTGTGAAATGCTTGGATACCATTTTTATGGATTTCATCTTTTTTTGTTAAGTGAAGCCACACTTTAATTTCCAGTTTTATTTTATGTTTATGCAGATAGTTTATGGTTCTGTTAAAAATGTGCAGTTTCTCATCTGAAACTCATAACCAGAGCTGGGATGGACTGACTTGAGAAGAAAAGCATGAGCCCAGGGCCCCACCTACAAGAAAACTGTCTCTGACTTGGATGTCATTTAATATCATCTTGACCCGTACTATCTGGAATTCCTTAGTTCCTTTACAAACTAGGAATTGTTTTTTCGCTGCTGATGTGTCCATTTTTAATTTTGTTTTTTCTCCTAATTCGTATTACTAACCAAATAAGTGTTAGTGGTGCTAATTGCCTTTTGCTTGCCCCCTTCATGCGAAATCTTTAGTGGCGAATTTCATAGAAGACAAATGGAAATAATTCCCAGTGTTTCATTGGCCAGGATAGGAAAAAAATCTCCTCCAAGAAGCAGGAATTTTCTTCTGGCAAATAAATGGATTCTCATAACCAAGTTCTGTGGAATTGAACCTTTTATTTATTAGCAGCTCTTCCTGTTTCTGTTCATCTTTGCTCAGTAAAGATAATGGATGCCCAATTCATCATCCTTGTCCTGATGAAGTCCATGTATTTGGAATTAGCAAGAGCCTTTGCTGTTCGTCCAGCTTTTTTTTTTCATCCTGCTATTTTTAATTAGTTCTGCAGACTCGGAGACGGTTCTGTATAAATACCTGGCAGGCTCCTGCCATTTCTAACATTTTACAAGTCACGTCCGGGCCCGCTTCATATGGGACAGATCAGCTGCAGCTGCGTGTTCCCGTGCTCCGGCTCTTCAGGTGACGGCTGCTGTTTCCCTCTGGATAAATCCAGTGGGATTGCAGTTTTTGCTGGCCCTGGCAAGCGCGTTGCCTCTGCCTTGGGAACGCATCATCCCCTGCGCTGCACCTACCTCCGTTTAGTTACTGTCACCCCCTTTGTGAGGTTCGAATCTTGGAGTTTTCCCGGTGTTTGAGAGCGAGCAGGAATCTCTCCTGAGTTCCTCTTGCCAAGGAAAAGGCAACACCTGCTTGAGTATCATTTGCAGCTTGGAGCTTCGAGACCCTTTATGTGCTCAGTCTTTCATACCAGTTTACCTTATCACCTGTGTCCATGCAAAATGCTGGTCTCTCTAACTCAGTGTTTATATTTCCTTTTAGATTTAACTCCACGTTTTATTTCCGAGCCCTCGTCTACTGTCCAGAAGTCCGGTGAGCCCGTCCAGCTCCGCTGCTCTGCCGAGCCCTCCACAGCTCACCTCTCTTGGCTGTTTAATGGGGAGCCTCTGGACAGCAGGGCGGGAGAAGTGGAAATCCAGCCGGGGTCTTTGACAATCGTCTCGCTGAGCCCGGCGACGTGTGGCCGCTATCAGTGCGTGGCGAGCAGCAGTGTGGGCGCCGTGCTGAGCCGGCCTGCCACCGTGTCCATGGGCAGTAAGTGCATTTTCATTCGTGCCCTTCGCTCTTTGCAAACCCTGTAGACCTCAGCTGGCTTGTGTGGTTTGTTCTTCTTTGACTTTTGGAAGAACACCTAGCCTTTTTTTTTTTTTTTTAATTATATCATCTGGGACCTGTCGGGCGATGCAGCCCTGGAAACAGAGTCCCCAGAGAGCTTGAGGATCCCCACCCTTGGAGGCTTTTAAAGCCTCAGCTAGACCGAACCACACCTGATGGATTTAGCATTGGTGTCAGCCTCATTTCAAGCTGAAGGACCTCAAAAATCTTTTTCAGCAAACACAAATATTATTCAGTGAAATAACATTCACTTCCATGAATTGGCCTGAAAGTACAGGATTCCCTAACACTTCTGTTCACAAAGGATGTTGAAAGAGCAGCTGATCTGCCACACTGTTGTAGAAGTGTGCTTGAGACTTGAGGAGAAATGAGTGGGAATTGTTGCTTGGGAAATAGGTGGGAGAGGCAGATTTTCCTTTTGATTTGATTTGATCAAACCAGTGTAGATGTTCTGCAGGGGGGGACAGTCTTCTGTCCCTTTATGGACAGTTTCCCTTCTCTCAGTTTCACCGGTTCTTCTGATCAGTCTTTGCCTTGGTGCTTGATCTGTAAATTATTTGATCTCGAGGGACTTCAGAAGAGGAAGGAGCCATGTTTTCCATGTGGAAAGGACGATGTGATGCTGAGAATGGGAATACAATATTCCTGCATGAGCATGATTCTTCTGCTTGGGATCTTGGGGCTGTCTGAATCAGGCCTTTGTCAAGCAGGGTTTGAGTGATTTCTCTGGAAGGGTACCTCATCTATGGAGCATGTCCAAAATCCCCCTGGGAGGAAAATCTCTTATAAGTGAGAGAAGTTAAGTGTTTTGGTAGAGTACTGACCCATGGCCAGACCCTCCCAAGAGAGCTCTAAGGGTGGCTAACATAGAAAAACTTCACAACCTCGAAGATGCTTTGAACATGAAGGGAGTAGAAGAGCAGCTTCCACACTTCCCTCCTCCCTTGGAGGTTTTGGCAGCATGCGGGAAGGCCCTGGGAGCTGGGGGCTCTCTCCTTGGGAGGGTGCTGGGAGCTGGGGGCTCTCTCCTTGGGAAGGTGCTGGGACCTGGGGGCTCTCTCCTTGGGAAGGTGCTGGGACCTGGGGGCTCTCTCCTTGGGAGGGTGCTGGGAGCTGGGGGCTCTCTCTTTGGGAAGGTGCTGGGAACTGGAGGCTCTCTCCTTGGGAAGGTGCTGGGAGCTGGAGGCTCTCTCCTTGGGAAGGTGCTGGGAGCTCTCTCCTTGCCTCAAGGCTCATGACAGCAGGAGGGAGGCACTGCTGCGCTCACTACTGTGTTCATTATCATCACAGAGACAATTCCATGTTTTTAGGGACAGGCTTCCTGCTGTCAGTGTGAATTGTCTTCTGCAGTGCCTGCAGAGCCCATGAGGAGCCCTGCAGCCTTTCCAGTGTCTCTGCTTGCTTTTCCAGGAGCAGTTGAGGGAATGTAGGAATTATTTTTTTCTCCTCACTATTCCCATTTAAAAGCTGGTGCTTTTTGTAGTAAGGAAATGGGTAAGGAGGGTTTGTGCTATTATGGGCTGCACGGTAGACCATGCCTGTTGATGTGAATATCCAAATGCTGCACCAGAGAAGATAATCAGGATGAAGCCAACTGTCTTTGGAACACCACTACTGAGCTTACTGCCCTTCCCCTCTCCCAGGCCGTGGCTGCTCTTACCCCTTTCCCAAATCTCTCCAGGTTTAGCTGACTTTGATGCCTCGGTGACGGCTGCCGTTGCAGCGGAGGAAGGAGGCTCAGCTCTCATCGGGTGCAAGGTGCCAGAAAGTCACCCCAAAGCACAGGTTCGCTTCCAAGTGCGGGGGAAATGGCTGGAACAATCAACAGGTGAGGTTTTGGGCTTTTTTTTGTGCAATGTAAGTATCCAACAAAAGCTTGCCCGGAGTTTTTTCTTAGAACCTACGGGAAAAAATCCCCGGGAAACTTGCAGAACTTCCTGTGCATGACTTTATCTGAACCTGTCTTTGGAAATGAATCTTCTTTGAATGGTGATCTCTTTGGGATCCTGTGTTTAGAATAGATTAGTATAGCTGAAAAGTTAGTTAAAAACTAAAAAGAGGAAGCCTTTTTTCTGAAACTAAATAAAATATAATCTTCTTTTTTCCTTCCCCACTTGTTTAGACAACTACCTAATTCTTCCATCTGGAAACCTGCAGATTTTGAATGTATCTTTAGAAGACAGAGGATCCTACAAATGTGCAGCATACAACCCAGTCACTCGTGATCTCAGAGTAGAACTCACTGGACGTAAGCTCACAGTCACACGTGAGTATCCTGTTCAGATTCCCAGAATTCATACATCTCAAACTGAATAAATAACATCCCTAGGGGGTTTTAGCACGGGCATATCAGTGTCTCCAGTAGCGTGTTATGAAAAATCTGTCCTGCATTCTTTGCACATTCAGTTCTTATTTTCCCTCACCATGGAGGAGCAGCATAACTGCTTTTCAAATCCCAGGAAGACACAGCACTCAGCCCTTGGAAGGGGGATACTGCTTGTACTTTCTGTCCCCAGACCTATTTTGGAGCAGGACTTCTTCAAGAGAGCATTACAGCATCGTGCTTAGTCCCAGGTGCAGACAGATGTGTTTGAAAGGCATGGAGGAGGACTGGGGAACAGGATGGGAGGTTTAAAGGCTTGATTAGTGTCAAGATTAGAGGGCTGGAGCATCTCTCCTGTGAGGAAAGGCTGAGAGAAATGGGATTGTTCAGCCTGGAAAAGAGAAGGCTGAGGGGTAACGTAATTGTGGCCTTCCAGTACCTGAAAGAAGCCCACAAGAGAGCTGGAGAGGGACTTTTTACAGGGGCATGGAGTGACAGGACAAGGGGGAATGGCTTCCCACTGACAGAGAGTAGGTTTAGATTAGATATCAGAAAGAAATTTTTCCTGGTGAGGGTGGTGAAGCCCTGGCACAGGTTGCCCAGAGAAGCTGTGGCTGCCCCATCCCTGGAAGTGTCCAAGGCCAGGTTGGACATTGGAGCAACCTGGGCTAGTGGAAGGTGTCCCTGCCTTGTGACCAGAGCTTGGAGCAAGATGAGCTTTAAGGTCCCTTCCAGCCCAAACCACTCTGTGATTCCGTTCTGCAATTCACCTCCTTTCTTCCAGGCCCTTCCTCAGGTGGCTCCCACATCCTTCACCCTCTGGCCCCTCAGAGCCTGGCAGTGGCCCGGCACAGTGCCCTGACTCTGGAGTGTGTGGTCAGCGGGGCGACTCCCTCCGTCCGCTGGCTCAAGGACGGCCGGGCGGCGCTGGGGCGAGGCCGGTGGCAGCTGCTGCACTCCCACCTGGTGACGGACTGGCTGGAGACATCAGATGCTGGAAACTACTCCTGCCTGGTGGGAGGTGACTCTGGAGCAGTGAAATACGTTAACTATTCGCTTACTGTACTTGGTAAGAGAAAAAGACATTTTGGTGTCCGGGCAATGAACATTTTTCTTTGTGTATGTGCTGGTTTTGGCATCTGCTCCCAAACAGCATCACATTCCTTCTCAGCCTTAAGCATATTAAAATAAAGAACACAGATCTGTTCTTAATGACCATGTCCCATTATCCCTCCCAAGTTAAAATCCGTAATTATTTATCTCTTCAAATCCTTTGCAGTCTGAAATAATGAAACGGTGAAGGATAACAAGCTCCAAGGGAGGAACTGATCCATTTGTTTTCCTGCAGAATGCCAGTGTCAGTGATATGCCAGGGATCAGATGTGCCTCTCTTGAGGTTGTACATGAACAAAAGGCTGGTGAGGGGAGGTGAGATGTTTCGATGAGGACATAAAAGCAAAAGAAACGTATTCATATATTTGGCCTCTTCTCTGTGGCTGCAAGTTGTTCCTCATCTTCTTTTTCCATTGTAGCAGATTTTCCTGGTGTTTGAGGTTTCTGCATCCGTGACTGCTTTTGTTTGGGCTTGGAAAGGTGCATGTTGGAGTTACTGAGAAAACAGGGTGTTGACATACAACATGCCTTTTGTTTTGGGGATGTCACTAGCAAATTATTTTGAAAACAGAGGTGTTTTATTTACAGAATTAATGCAAACATGTGGCTGTTTGGGACAGAAGGGAGAAACCATTCAGATAAACCCACATGTAGGAAAACCAGCTTCGGGCTGTGCAGAACCAGCAGTGTGTGGTGCTTGCTCAGCCTTTCAGACACGATGACCCCGTGGAACGTTTCACAGCAGTTTTTTCAGGGCTGAGTCGAAGATCAGCAGACGGTGGCTTATGTAAAATCACTTCCCTTTCCAGAACCTGCCTCACTCTCCAAGGGGCTGCAGGATGAAACCGTGGCCGCCGGGGCAACTGTGCATTTCTGGTGTGGTGTCCATGGCAGCCCTGCTCCAGCCCTCACCTGGCTCCACAACGCTGCTCCCCTCCGGCCCTCCCCACGGCATTTCCCGACGGGAAACCACCTGCGGATCTGCGGGGTCACCCCGGGGGACTCTGGCTTGTACCAGTGTGTGGCAAACAATGGAATTGGGTTTGTGCAGTCCACAGGGAGACTCCGTGTCCAGCCAGGTAGGAGCACTTGCAGCCCTCAAGGAATCGCATTTGCACTTCGGGCTTTATTCTGTTTTGGTCTTTTTTCCCCCCTAGATTATGTATTAATTTGTTTCTGACCACTAATCTTCCAAAGAAGGTGCTTTCAGTTGGATTTTAAGAGATTTTTGGGGTAGCGTGGTTGCTTGATGTTTAAAACCTAGATTACCAGCTGCAATTAAATCAGCTTATGATAGAATTTGACATGACTTATGCTTAAATAGAATCAGAGTCCTGTTGTGCTGGATGAGCTGGTACTCTTGGCAGTATTGGCTGATGAGTAGTTATGCCTGTTCCATACTCAAAGTTGCAAACCAATCCTCAGGTTTGGGGTTAATGTACACTTCCCCTTTATCAGATTGGCAGGATCAGGTACCAGAAGTCTTTTTGATCGCTTTTCAGTCTAAGATACTTTCTAATGCCCAGAGAACTTGATTTTTGCTAGTACAACAATGGTGGCAAGACCATTGCTGTCCCTGTTCGCTCCCTGTCGTGTGCAGTTGAAGCTTTGAACCTTCTCAATACCAGTAATGATCTGTGTGAGCTGTGCAGAGCCTGGCTGAGCAGAGATTTTGTGGCCTGCTTGTGTGGGGAGTGCCTAAGCCGGTCTTGCCTGCAGTGTGTTCTTCACTGACAGTCAGGTCTTTGTCATTTAGAGAAGCTGAAGTGTGGCTTGAGTGTAGGTTTCTCTCAGCCTCCTCTAAGCACGAGTCCCAGCTGACCTCTCCAGTCTGGAAGGGAAGCCTGGAGATGCTGTGTGGAGGAGAAAAAACTGTTAAAATGGTTATAAAGAACCACGTGTGACTTTTTTAATTGCACTGACTGACTTGGGCATTAAGTGTCATGTTCCTTCGTCACACTCATCGTTTGCATTTCCCCCAGGCACGGGCTCTGTTCCCATCATAGTCTCTCCCCTCGGGAATGTCACCGTGGTGGCTGGCGGGGACGTGACGCTGTCCTGCAATGCCACCGGGCTGCCCGCGCCCACCATCCGCTGGTACGACAGCAGGGGCCTGGTGACCAGCCACCCTGCCCAGGTGCTGCATCCCAACATGCAGAAGCCTCCCCTGGCAGGGCCGGAGCCCACCTGCCCCTCCGTGTCCCGGGTGGGCTGGAGCTCCCTGCACCTGCGGAACGTGACTCCGGAGCGTGCCGGGGAGTTCAGGTGCGAAGCCGTCAACGAGCACGGCTCTGCCGTGTCCAAAGCCTCCCTCACAGTTGGTAAGTGAAGCCCACAAACATCCTCTTGGCTCCCTGATTTAGGTGCGAAATGCCTCAGAATTAAGAACTGAGTGGCGGGTGGGTGGGGTGGGATCCGGGGGAGAAATGAAGCCGAGGAGTCTCAGTTGTCTCCGTGGAGCGGTTCCTCCCTCCCCCTTCTAAGCAAAGGAGGAATGCTGCCTGCATTGCCTGGACATCTTGTATGTGATAAAAAGTATCCGGGGGTGGGGTTTTTTATTCTTGAAATTACTACTAAGAAAAGACAGTTCTTCCACTAAAGGCAGGATGAGAAAGAGTCATTTCCGTTCCTCACATTGGAATATTCTGTGACATTAATAAAAGGTTTAAGCCCCCCCAAGTTTCCTTCACAAGAACTGAGATACAGATTTTTAGTTACATGAAGGGACTTAAGTTTCTTGGCTCTTTCAGCACCTTGCCTTAGTTAATTCAGCTGAATGGCAGGGAGATTTTGGGTCAGTGGTATTTAGTAAGTGGCCCCATATTTAAAGTTCTTTGGTTAGAGTTTAAAACTCCTGTAAATAACTTGAAAAGATGCATAAAGGTTCACTTAGAGAAAAAAAGAAAGAAGAAACCTCAAGAAAGTGATCCCATCATGTAGTTTTATAAATCAGTTATTGTTGGACCTTGCTGAGTGGAAACATGAAACTAAATATCATCCCAGAATTCAGTCTGTGTCAAAGAGAAAAATCCCTCTGCTTTGCCTTGGAATTTTATGGCACTAAGTTCAATTTTAAAGCTTTGTTTATTAACTTTTATCGGTTTCTAATATGTTGTACTGGCTGCTGATTATGGTGCAGAGGGTGGTTGAGGCATTTGGTTTTGATATAAAAGTCCCTGAGGAGTTTCTGGGAGCTGTTAGGGGTTTAGAACAGCTCCCAGCCATGCCGAAGGCACGCTCAGACATTCAGCTGTCTAATGAAGAATTCGTGCCAGGTAACACTTCCGAAGCACCTGAATGACTTCAGCTGGGATTCCAGCGCATTTCTTCCGTAGCAGGATGAGCTTAAGCTCCTCTCAGCCTCACCACCTTGTTCCTGTAATTTGCCTTGTCCCAGCACACAGTAAGAGAGCTCATTTGGCTCAAAAAGGTATCTTTCTTTTTTTCCTCCTGCTGGATCTGTTCCAGGCCGTGATTCAGTGCACGGTCTTACAGCGGGCAGGACAACTTCAGCTGCCACCATAATAGTGAGAAACCACCAAAGTGTAAAACGATGCCTCAGGATCCTGTACCCACGGCCCTGCCTTCTTTTGTGTCTTTTTTAGACACTTGTGGGATTCGCCTGCATGGCAGCAGCTTCCCAGAGCTACTGAACACAGGGGTTATTCTCCAAAATAACTTCATCTAATGGAAATGAAGGAGAAAAATACACTCCAGGCAGTTTGAATAGCTGGAGAGTGAGTGTAAAACACAAGAAGGAGCATTTAGTATAGACAGGTGGGTGATTCAGGGGCGAGAGGCTGAAGCTGCTCCTACAGACTTATAGAATCTCTGAGAAGCCCTAAGGTGATTTGAAACTCTTGCCAGGTGTGGGTGACCTTCCTGATGTGCTGCACTCAGGTTTTCAAGGGCCTTTCCCAGCCTGTGCTGAGGTACTTGGAGAGCCTGTGAGCACGGCAGATCCTCTGGCTGTTTAAGAAGCAGGGAAGCAGCTCCTGGGAATGTGATCTGTTTGCAGAGACAAACCCCAGAGCTGCTGTGCAGCCAGGGCACTGCACGGGCTGGGATCTGCCTGTGGGTGCACCCCTGGAAGGAGGCTGAAAAGGTGAGGGCTCTTTGCCCTCAAAATGAGGCAGTTGAAGGGGAGGAACAACAACAAACTGCAAAGTACTGGGTATTATGGAGAGTGTGAATCAGCTCTGGAGCCAGGCTGGGAGAGCTGGGGGGGTTCACCTGGAGAAGAGAAGGCTCCAGGGAGACCTGAGAGCCCCTTGCAGGGCCTAAAGGGGCTCCAGGAGAGCTGGAGAGGGACTGGGGACAAGGGATGGAGGGATAGGATAAGGGGGAATGGCTTCCCACTGCCATAGGGCAGGGTTAGATGGGATATTGGGAAGGAATCCTTCCCTGTGAGGGTGGGGAGGCCCTGGCGCAGGTTGCCCAGAGAAGCTGTGGCTGCTCCATCCCTGGAAGTGCCCAAGGCCAGGTTGGATGGGGCTTGGAGCAACCTGGGCTAGTGGAAGGTGTCCCTGCCCATGGCAGGGGGTAGAACAAAATGAACTGTAAGGTCCCTTCCAACCCAAACCATTCTAAGATTTTCTGAATGCATTCCTTTAATGCCCAAATTCATTGGACAAAATTCAAAGGACATTCAGTCCTTCTCTGATTGCTGTTGGAGGCAGGGTTTTGGGGACATGCAGCCTTTGGTCTGACCCAGCTCAGGGCTGCTGGTGTTCCACAGTGGAGCTGGGAAACCAAGGAAGAAAAGTCTCCGTGGCTAAAGGGAAAGGGATGGCACTGAGAGCAACAGCCAAAAACAGTTGCATAATGACACAGCAGCAGAGAGAAACCTGATGTGTTGGGTTATATGGGTAGCAATTATGCCAGAAGCTTCTCAAAAAGAGCTTAGAACCGAATTGCTTAATGGGAATTGTTACCCAGGGGTTGTTTTCCGAAGCAAAAATACGAACAGCTCAGCAGTTGTTGACTACTCCCCCCCCGCAGCAATAAACACAGCGCTGGCTGCGGGTCTGCTGTCACCAGCTGAAACCACAACTCATTCTCCACTCCCAGAGTCCGTGTCCCCAGTGCCAGCAGGCGTCAAACCAAGCTGTGCCCACCCACACACCCTCAGGGTCCACCTCGGTGCCGTGGGCCTTCCGCCTCCTCCCATTTGTTTCCAATATCGGGCCCTTCCCGCTGCTCCGCTGACAGCGGAGATACCCTTTGGCTCGGGGGTTGTTCTGGGGGTGTCTGACATTTTAAGACCATCTGGCTTTGGGGACATCCTCCCCGCATTGTTCCCTTCTTCCTGTCTCCGAATTTTGTGGCGTTGCTAAATAAATGAGAAGAAACAAACGAGGAATGCTTGCCGAGAGCGTGTCTTCAATTTGAAAAGAGAACTTTCCTCCACAGCTTTTTAGAAAGTGGCCAAAAATAGCAGCCACACTTGCTGCTGGTATTTTAATGGAGGTTTGGAGGAATCTGAGTCAGCCAGGCTAACACTGCCTAGGCTTTACATTACCAAGGAATTTGTTTGTTTTGTAAACCAAGTTCCCTTCATTCCCTTCCCCTTCCAGACCCCAGCACGTAACATAAACCTACACAAATCTGAGAGGACGGACAGGGCTCCGAACATCTGGCAGTCCCAGCACTGCCATGTGCAACCTCGAGGAGCTGCGCTGCTTCCCAAAACTCCTTGCTTTAAGCACTGACGTTTTCTTGTCCTGGATAATCTCAGATGTCCAACCTGCCATCCCTTTCCTGCCTGGAATGCTAACGAGCCCTACATCGGCTGAACAGGGCTTTTTTTTTTGCCTCTTTCGAGCTAATATTATATATATTTTTCTTTTCATGCCAGGAAACATAAATAGGATGGAGGAGGCTGGAGAAGGATTTCTAGAAATGCCTTGGTATTAAATTGCATGTTAGATCTGCCTGTAAACTGAGTTTATTCTCAGCATAAATTTTCAAATGAAGTAGTTGAGTCGTGCAGCTTTCAAAGCTTCTCGAAATTACAGCTAAAACCTCAGAACTGAGGTAGGAGAATGTCCTCTTGTGTGCATGCCAGTGCAGGCCATGAAAAGTTCCTTGTACAACAGCGATTAATTTAAAATTGCTCCATTTGTGTCACAAGTGTAGCTATATATATTTATTTATTTCTTTTAACATGCATTGCCACAACTGAATTTAGGGGAGATACAGTCAAACGGTGCCTGCAGACCTTGAGTTTCAGGTTTTCTCTCTTTGCTACTGTGAAAAAAAACACTAAACCAAATAAAACAAACCGAACCCCACTGCTGTGCCCTGGAAAAACACCAAGGCCACAGCTTGGCACCGGGCTCAGGTCTGTGTGGGTACCTCTGGACCTGGAGCTTTGCAGCGGGGCTTGTTTGGAAATGTCACTCTGAAATGATTTAGTGTCCCGCAGGCGCGGGGCGAACGTACGTCATCCTGGGGATGTAACCAGACCCTCCCTTTGCAGTTCCTCCAGCAACTGGCACGAGAGCAGGAGAAACAGCTCCTCTGGAGCTTGCCCAGAGTGATGAGAGCGGCGGTGATTTCCGTGCACAAGTGGCGTTTTCAAGCTCCCCTCCGACCAAAGTGTCTCCGGACGCGGCTGCGATGGAGAAAGCGCCGAGCGCGGCCGCCCCACCCGAGGCCCCCATCATCCTGAGCCCCCCACAGACACCAAAACCCGACACCTACAGCCTGGTGTGGCGGCCAGGCCGGGCTGGGGGCCTGCCCATCAACGCCTACTTCGTCAAATACCGCAAGGTACCGTCTCCTGTCTCCCTGGCACAGGTGGATCGCGGTGCTTGGGCTTCCTCAGGGAACCAGCAGTGCTGGTGTTGACCAGGCCATGGGGCTCAGACCAGAGAGAACACAGGATTTAGTTGAAGCACAGCATGCCCACAGCTCATTTTTGGGGTGGCTGACATTGTCACAAATACACCGTTCTGTCTGGTTTGAAGTGAGAGTTATGCAACCAGCAGTAGGACAAGAGGGCACAGTTTCAAGCTGTGCCAGGGGAGGTTTAGGTTGGACATTAGGAAGAAGTTCTTTCCAGAGAGAGTGGTCAGACATTGGAATGGGCTGCCAGGGAGGGGGTGGAGTCACCGTCCCTGCAGGTGTTTAAGGTGAGACTGGATGTGGCATCAGTGCAATGGTCTGGCTGACAAGGTGGTGTTTGGTCATGGATTGGACTCAATGATCTCAGAGGTCTTTTCCAACGTAGTTGATTCTGTGATTATCCAGGTTTTTTTGTCCTTTACAGTGTCATTATGGACAATGGGGCTCCAGGGCGTACTCTGTGCAATGTCAGTGCTGTTAAAAATGCATTTGTGTGACCAAGCTTGAATCTGCGTGTGAGAGCAGAAGGGAAGCTGGGTTTTAGCCCAGTATGTCACAGAGTTTGCTGCTCTGCGTCCCAAAGGGACTCGATTAAACTAAAGTTACCAAATATGAAGGTGAATTAAAATTTGCTAGGCAAGTACCTACCATGTCCCTAAAAATGGTGTGTCAGCACCGAACTATTTTGCCTAAAATCACATGGTGGGATCCTTGGAGCTGTCCTGTGCAGAGCCAGGGGCTGGACTTGGTCTTCCTGGAGGGCCTCTTCGAACTCAGGAGATTCTGTGATTCTCAAATCAGAACCGAGCAATGCCTGCATCTCTTCTTCCAAGCAAACAGTTTTCTGCGTGGCAAAGCTGTTTGGATTATTTTTCCTAAGCTTTTTAATCCCCTACATCCTGATCTTGTCTTAGCCTGGAGGGAATGCCTAGATTTTTGGCCTGTTGGTTCCTGAAAACCTAGTGCCAGAGCCTGCTGATGATAATTTCTCATCCAAAGGCGGTTGGTTCACGTAAGCTCTGGAAGCTTTGGATGCTTTTTTGACCTTTTTGACGCTCACCCTTCACTTACACCAATCCTTTCCACACTAAATGTGCTCACTCATGGGTTTCTCGTCAGGGAGTTTACCCTGGTTTTTAGGGTGGTGCTCTCTTTATGTCATTAAATTATTTTATTGATTTCCCCCTTTTAATAGAGGGGGGAAGAAAAACAGTTGGGGGAATAAAAGGCTTGGAGTGGTTGCTGCAAGAAGAAAATAGTTGAACAAAGACCTCTGGCATAACCTTTGATAATCCACAGCGTTTAGATCTGCCTCCAATGTTTTATTAAAGTCTTATATTGTTTAGTAGTTTATTTTTGGTGGAATCTTTGTCTTTTCCTTTGGGATTTGGGGTAATGTTTTCCTGGAAAGGTCAAGCATTAAGAGACTACCCTGAATCTCTTTTCTTTTCTTAAGTGGAGCTGATGGTTTCACTGCTAAGTTAAAAAGTGTTTTGGTTTTTGTTTTTAAAAAAAGGAAACATGCATTAATAAACTGAAATCTTTCATCTCCCTGCTGACATTTTTCCAGGCTTAAGGAGTAACTAAGGCATAGTCTTTGTTGCCCATTTCAGCCAGTAAATATTTAAAAATGCTGAAGTACAGGGAAAGCTGGGCTAGTTCAGGAAACACCTCTCCCAACAGGGTGTTGGGTCCAGCCCTTTAGTGGCACACGCTGCCAGCTGAAGGCTGACTGAAGGCTTGACAACCATTTGGGCTCTTGTAGTTTTAACCACGAGTGAAAATGGAAAAAACCAAAAAAGGTCAAAACCGCATGTGTGTGTGTGTGTGCATGGAGAGGGAAAGCAAGTCGAGTTCATCCCAGGAATGCCGTGAAAGTGGTTGCAAGAGTGGTGACTTGTGGTAGAAGCACCTGGAGACAAACCATGGGTAGATGCAGGAAGACAGAAGGGGTTTTGGCAAGGGGCAGAGGTCGCTTGGAGGCCTGTGCGTGGAAGCTGTGCGGGATTTGAGGGTTCCCTCGGGCTCCCGGCGGTTCCCTGCTGACGCTGAGTTTCTGCCCCTGTCGTGTGCAGCTGGAGGACAGCGTGAGTGCAGCGGGCAGCTGGCACACCGTGCGCGTCCCTGGCAGCGAGAACGAGCTGCGGCTCACGGAGCTGGAGCCCTCCAGCCTCTACGAGGTGCTGATGGTGGCCAGGAGCGCCGCCGGCGAGGGCCAGCCGGCCATGCTGACCTTCCGCACCAGCAAGGGTAGGTGCAGCGCAACGGGGGCTCTGCCCTGCCCTCCCAGAGACACTTGTTTAGTGACATCAGCCGCGTGTGAAATATTCTGCAGTTTACTTGCCGAAGAATGGCCTCGACGGCTCAAATAGCTGTAGGGCAAACTTCTCTGAGCATTACCAGGGCTCTTGGTGAGTAGGAGCTGTTAAAAGAATATCATATTTCGGGGTGATTATTAAGATTTCCACTGTGAGGTTCCTCCTGCTTAAAGAGGTGAAATCAAGGAACAGCCTGTCCTTGTTGAAGTTTTTCCGAGAATCACAAAAGAAACTCTGCATCATCAATTTTTTTATTTATCAACAAGGCTGCTCCTGGTTTGCTTTGCAGACACCTCAGTCACAATCTCTGCTGACCACGAGCCAGCTGTTCTGGTAGTTGTGGGCAGACAGCAACAAGCACAAGAACATTCCTAATCAGACCATTCTTTTTCTTTCAAGCTTGGCTGCTGGTGGCTGCACTCTTTAGCATGCAAACAATTAGATATTTTTCATACTATAGTCCAAGAATGGCTTTAAAGTGACAGAGGGCAGGGTTAGATGGGATATTAGGAAGAAATTCTTCCCTGTGGGTGGTGAGGCCCTGGCACAGGTTGCTCAGAGAAGCTGTGGTTGTCTCAATCCCTGGAAGAGTCCAAGGCCAGGTTGGATGGGGCTTGGAGCAACCTGGGATAGTGGAAGGTGCCCATGCCCATGGCAGGGATGGAAGGAGATGGCTTCACACCAGCAAACCCTCTTGTCACACCCCATTGTATTAAACCCAAGTGATGCTTCCTGTTCGCTGTCCTGTGCTCAATCCCCAGAAAACTCAGAGGAGTCAGCACTGCTACCCCTACCCTGTTCCGTACTGTGCTGCCACACCTACTGCCACAGGCCAGAAGCCCACTCGGCCTGGTGTCGTGGCTCCAGCAGCTTCCACAGCATTTTCACTCTTTCTCTAGACATGGATTTGAGTGTGAAATGTTCCCCGCCTGGTGTGAGGTTGTGATGAGAGGGCTCGGCAGCGCAGGCGGGAGCTGGCGAGTACTGCAGAGGGACAGTCGCTCATCCACAGCACCACTCCCTGGGCTGGTGGGGCAGATCTTTTCTCTTGCCCTCCCAGAGAAACTCCCTTATTGCTTTCCTGACTGTTCGTTCAGCTTGGGATTTGGAGGCAGGGCTGTGCCATACCAAGTGACCTAGAGTGAGTGTATTGAGGGGGTCAACGCACACCATTTCCTTATCCAGTCCCTGAGCTGATGTATTGTTTGTCAAATCTTTCTTAGAAAGAACATCGTCCTTGAAAAACACTCAGGCTCCGTCTCCACCCATGGGCATCCCCAAACAACCCGTTGTTCATGAGGGCACAAATAATTTTGGTGTTGTCCTTCCAGACCTGTCTCGCCACAGCGGAGGTAGGAGTGGGGATGGTTTGTGGTCCGGATGCTGAAAGTTGTGTTGCAAAGATCTGCGTTTGAGTTAACCTGTGTTTATTACTGCTTCGGGTACTTGTGTTGCCTCTTCTGTTTCCTGTCTATTCTGAGGCTGCTCTGTTGCATAGGGTATTTCCAGGGATGCTGTTACCTGCATGTGTGGCTCTCAAAAGTTAAGAGAATTTTCACTTACAACCCACATTCCTGCTGCTCATTTTTAAACCTGCGGTTGCTTTTTGCAAAATACTCTGGTTTTCTCTTCCCTTCCCCTGTAAAAGAGCCAGAGGAAGAAGGGAAATGGGAAATGGCTGTGTCAGAGGTTTAAGTTCTCAAAGTGGATGATATCTGTTCTGAATGTCTTCCTGTGGCTTCCGAGGCATGGGCTTATTTCTGTTGGTGAGGAGATACAAAGCGCTTCCCAATGGGTGTGACTGTTACTCTGCTTTCCAGTGAAAACAGCATGTTTGTAGTCCTTTTTCTCACCCACCCCAGCCTTTGAACCCTTGACCTGATTCAGGCAGATTTCCTCAGGGGCTGAGATCTCAAAGGTATCAAAAATTTGGGGTGAAGCCAAAGGTGAGCGGAGAGGTTTGACAACGCAGGCTGAGGGGAGCTGAGCGTTGCACACTTGTGGCAGCAATGAAATGTCAGAGGAGCCACATGAGGGCCTTACTTGTGTCTGGCTGCAAATGCTCGGCTGCTTCATGCCCCAGAGCTGCCAGCCTGCTGTTCCTTGCTCTGTTCCCCTCCTCAGTGCCGGCTCCGTGTTCACAAATCCCGGCCGGTTCAGTAAAGCCTCACAGCTCTTACAACCAGATTTACTAACACTCCTCTCTGCCTTCTCTCTGTCCCACTGCTGCCTGTAACTTCAGTGAGTTCCGTAAGTACATCCTAGTACATCCTTCATTTGTTCTTCCTTCTCCTTTCTCCAGCACTCCAGTTAGTGTGGACGGGTTGAAGTTTCACTGGGTCTGAGGGAACTTGGGGGGTTTGAAAATAATAATCACATTTTTCCTGTTCACTTAGTGTATGTGTCTGTTTCCATGTAGAGATGGTCAGGGTAGTGCAATACTATATCATTTTAAAATATTTTATTGATAAGATAATCAATTCCTCTGTTGTTCTGCTGGTCATCCATCTTTTCCAGCAGAGTAAAGGCAGTGGTGATTACAAGAGGATTTAAGATTCTCCTTGTTAATATGTGAAGTCCAACTTAATCACCAGCAACGAGCCTAATCGGTTGTTACAGAAAGTGAAGTTCCAGCTGACTCTAATCCTCTTGTAAGCGAATTTCCCATTGCAGTTCCAGAAGCTCCAGACCGACCCACCATCTCCACAGCATCGGAATCATCCGTCTACGTCACGTGGATCCCCCGGGCCAACGGGGGCTCCCCCATCACAGCCTTCAAAGTGGAGTACAAACGCCTGGGTCGCAACAGCGACTGGCTCGTCGCGGCTGACAACATCTCTCCCTCCAAGCTGTCCGTGGAAGTTCGGAACCTGGAGCCAGGTATTAGAAATGGTCTTTCAGTACTGCAGCTCTCTGGTTGTTTCGTTTTAAACTTCTTGCTTGGATTATCCCATTTCTGCTTGGTTAGGTTTGGGGTTTGTGGGTGGCCCAGGAACTCGTTACATGAATTCAAGTTGATTTCTGGCTTTCCAAGTGGAAAAAGCCCCCCACCCTAATTTAATACTTGTTCATGTGGAGAGGAGGGTTGTGTATCACCACTCTTTTTAACTTAATTGTCCTTCTAGTGAGCACTCAGAATGCAAAGAGAAAAATGCATTGATGTAAAAACATCTGTCCTGACTTCTCCCAGTGTCCAGCCCTGAAAATTCAGGGAAAGAGCACAAGAGGAGAGGCAGTGGATGGTGACAGGGATCCTTTGAAGCATCTTCTTGGTACCCACGAGTTCAGGCACTTCCTGAGCTGATGGAGGCATCTCCATCTGTGTGTGGATTTTCCTTGAGTGTCTTTTAGGAACCGTTTATACTTCAGATCTCCACATCGGTCTGTGGCAAGGAGCCCTCTGCTTTCCCTAACTGGACGCTGTGCGAGAAAGCGCCTCCTAATCTGTTTAGTCTCCCCTCGAATCCCCTTTCCAGCGCTCGTTCTGCTACCGACGGCTTCTTTCTTTCCCTTAAAAGGAGAAATGTACAGGTTCCGTGTGATCGCGGTGAACAACTACGGGGAGAGCCCGCGCAGCGCCGCGTCCCGCCCGTACCAGGTCGCCGGCTTCACCAGCCGCTTCTCCAGCCGCCCCATCGCGGGACCCCACATCGCCTACACCGAAGCCGTCAGCGACACCCAGATCATGTTGAAGTGGACGGTGGGTATCGCCGTGTCACGGCCTTCTCACAGTCTGTGCCGCTGGGGCTGTTAAAAGTCGAGGATTAAGAGCTGTTTGCAGAGCGGTGAGTGGTGGTTTCCCCCCCCCCACCCGAGGCTCGGAGATGATGGTGCTCCTCCTCCATGCCCGTGTGGTAGAACTGGGGGAGTTAGTGGGCCATGTGCCTCTCGAACCCTCTGCCTCCATTTCCAGACCCTTTTCCACCCCCAGAGGCGGGCCTGTCAGTTGTCTGCTGCATTTGCAGCGTCTTCCAGCTTCCCTCCACCCCACTCCCCTTCCAGCCCCCCCGGGGACACCACACACCCCTCCTCGGGTTACACCAGATGTGACCCAACTGGCAGCTCCAGTGAGGGGCTGCAGCCGCCGCAGTCCACCTGCTCTGGCACAGACATATCAGAGGCACCAGTGGGCTTAACTCTGTCCCAAGCCCTGTTCATGCCACGAGCTGTGAGCAAGTTGGCTCCGTTTCCTGCGATTCCTGCTGCTTTTGTCAATCCCGGCTGGGGTGGCTGGGTGCATTTCAAACCCGCCGTCTTCCCTCACGTCCAGTGGAGGTTTCGTGTTAGAGAAACGTTTTCCTTTCCCCTGTTACCTCGTCTATTGTAAACAAGTACTTTAAAGTCCTTATTGAAACCCACAGAAATTCTTTGCTCTTGTTTTGAAATCTAACCCCCTGGTATACTTTGGAGGATTTAATGTGTAGAGTTCCCAGTGTTAGTTTGCTCTGCTAGCTCAGCCTTAAGAGATGTTAAGGATAATAAACTTAAAATAACCTCTGGTTCCTCAGGAGGCTGCATACCTTAAAGTAACAGATTCTTGAGCTGATTTTTAGAGTGACCTTAACTCTTGCTGAAGTAAAAATGGTTTTAACTTTTCCATTTCCATCAATCACTGACATTTTCAGGCTGTTCACGGTCAAACCCTAATTGAGGGTTTGGAAAGTGATGTGGGAGGAAAGTGTCAGCCCCAGTCAGTCTCTTATCCCCATCCCACACTCCCTTTTTCAGCTGCTCTGGGGAGCTCAGTCACCTTTACTTGTACAACCGTATTAAGAATATTCATATTTCCAGGGGATGAGACGCTCGGTGATGACAGCAGGGCTCAGTTGCAGTTTTTCTTCTCTAATGCAGCCTTTTAAAATTCCCTTGCAGTACATTACGTCCAGCAACAACAACACGCCCATCCAAGGATTTTACATCTATTACCGGCCCACGGACAGTGACAACGACAGCGACTACAAGCGGGACATTGTGGAAGGTACGGGGCCAGGCCCGGGCTCAGAGCACCCCTGCACGGGAGGGACACCGTGCAGCCTCGCTGGCTGTGTTTATATGGAATCTAAACTGCTTTTCCCAGGCGCAGGCCTTACAATATATCTCGCAGAAGGAGCTATCTCAACCACCTAATGTCAGGTTCTGCCCACACGTGAGCTGGTTTCTTCCTTCTGAGGCCGCTTCGATGTGGGACCTTGAGAACTAAATACTGGGTTTAGGTTTGGCTTGTTGTACTGCTGCACATCCTTAGTGCAGGTCTGTTTAAACCGGTATAGCTTCAAGTTGTGTAAAGAGAAAGCAGTGTAAATGGGGTTTAACCCAGCGTAAAAACATCTGGGTTACAGACTGTACTAATAACTAGCTGGCTTTTAAAATTATTTGCCCCAGCACAGACTTCCTAAGCTGGTAGTACCTTGTGTGTAATTGCCCTTCTCTCCTCTTACCTCACCTAATCACTTCTCCTGCTATAAGGAAGTTGCTTTTAGCCCCAAGTGCTGTAGCACGCTGCAAATGCAGGTATGTTTGTGCTTCGTTTTGCTTTTTAATCAAGTTATTTTTTTCCCCTGTGCATATTAGATCATCATTTTCCTGGAAGAAGTTATTAGATAATGTCTATATTAGTCCAGAAGTGGAAAACCCTTTTAAAAATATTTTATTTAATGTCCTTACTGCTCGGGCTGAGCGAACGCAGTGATCTCATTCTGGCCCAATGACGTTAATTATTTTTTTCCCCCTCATTTATTTCAGTTACAAGAGGAATGGGCCTTTATTTTGAAAATTTTCCCCTGCCAGACAATTCTGCACATAGTACTTTGATGCATGACATAAGCTTTTGCACACTATAAAGCTATTAAAGATCCAGAGTTTGGGCTCAGAGGCTTTAAAAAGCCTTGTGCAGGCTGCACCTTCATCTGCAAATGTATTTTAGCCTTTGCTACACAGAACTTGTGTGTTTATAAGTCTTACACACTGAGCAGTTAGTTGTTTAAGTGGGCTCCACTGTGCTGTGAAATTAGCTTGTTTTTTTCCGAGCGTGTGTGTATTGAACTCTTTGTGGCAGTCTGAAACCATTAGCAGCTGCTCCGCTCTGCCAGAGCCTGCAACAGAAATCACTGGGTGGAAAGATTTAAACCTCGTCTTTTCTTTACTGTGCTCCCCTAAATTAGCTTTTTGGGGGAGGGGGGAAGGAAAAAACCAGAAAAAAAGAGACAGAACTATTTTCAATTAAAGTGCGATTGGAAGCGCTTGATGTGAAATATGTAGAGGAACATGTGACTTAAGGTATTTTTGCCATAAATCACTTGTCCTTCACTTTTTCCTCCCCCCCTCCCCCCTCGTTACCTTTGAATTAATCTGTCTGTTTTTTGACAGGGAATTTTATCTTGAAATGACTGCATGAGTTGTGGAAAAAGTGTTGTGATGCCTGTGTTAGCTAAGTGCTTGCCGCAGGCTTTCCTCACCGCTTCCTGTTAAGTCTTGTCTTTCGAGACATTCAAAACTCTGCAGAGAAGTTGTGTTGTTTTTTTTGGTTTTTTTTTTTTCCCATATAAATGCCGCTACGGGCAAAATCAGATTTTATTTGAAGGAAAAAAAAAAACAAGCAAAAAGCTTGACTCTGGTGGCTCCTCGGTATCTCTCAGCAGCTTTGAGCAAAAGCAAAGCAAAATCAACCCTGTCTTGCGTCGATGGTCTGAATTTTTCTGTTTCTGGTCTGAATTTCTCTGTTTCGAGGGTCCTGGAGATTGAATTTTAAATGTAAATGCAGTCTGATGTCAGTTGTTTAAATGTTTTCCCTTGCTAATGGTGCAAGAAGAGGACAGTTAAAAGTGCCTGTACTGATTCCAGTTCCACTAATGGTTTGAAGCGGAAACTTAAAACCTGGTGTAGTAATTACCGAAAGGAATGCTTGGGGGTGGGGGCGCCGGGAAAACCGAGCCTGAATCTTGGGAAAACGTGCGATTTAGGGAAAGGCGGATTCCAGCTTCAGCCGGGGCTTGTCTGCCCTCACTGGAACGCTCAGCGAGGGCTGAGCTCCGACCACATCTCATCTCCTGCCCTTGTGGGGCCGGGAGGGGGGGTCCTGGACCTGGGCGGGGGTCCCGGAGGAGTTGGAGCAGTGTCACGGTGACAGCCCCCGCCCGCCGAGCACGCTCGCTTCTTTTTATTCCTGCTTAAATCAGTAGGCGGTATGACAGTTCCTTAGAAACAGTGGAAACAGTTCGAGGTGGTATTTTCCAAGAGGGATTAAGAGCACTCAAACAGTTAATTAAACCC
>VXAY01005486.1:670452-680697 GCA_013399855.1 Oxyruncus cristatus
AAAAAAACCCTCAAAAAAAAAAAAAAAAAAAAAAAAGGAAAAAAAAAAAAAAAAAAAAAAAAAAAAAAAAAAAAGGGTCGCTGTTTATTAAAATTTGTCACAAGCCTGTAAAAGTAAAAACCGGGAATGATTTATCCTGAAGTGCTCAGTACTTCAGGAGGGTGTCTAAATGAAATGCTGGCCGGGGGCCAGAGATGACAAAACGGTCCTATTAGAGAAGATTGCTTGGCTTGGGCTCAGGCTCTGCCGGGGCAGCGGCACCGGGACAGCCTCGCTGGGTTCCCAGGATGGTTAAAAAAATGCACATTTTGGCCAAGCTGAGCGACCCAGATGTGTCCTTCCTGCGAGACACAGGCGGCTGCAGTCGTACCTCGCACCTCGAGGGCTGCAGGCTGGGAGAGGGTCTTAGCACAGAGAAGTTTTTCCCCTGTCTCAAGTTTTCCGTGCCAGTTTTCCATGTTATTTACCCAGTGTACCGTAAATTGCCACCATAACCCACCCTAAACTCATCTGTGCAGCAGTTCCATGTTTAGGATGCACAGGGCTGCTGCTGAATTTAGATGTGCAGATGTGGACATTTGGATGTCTGTTTTTCGAGTTTAGTGAGTTCTGGCTTTTGTAGAGAAGGATTATTTTTTTTTTTAAAATCAATTGCCAGTAGTGAAAAAGAGTCACTTTTATCCATCAAAAGGTTCTTCTAATTTTCAATTTCACTTGATAATGTGAATCTTATAGAACCATGGAGTGGTTTGGGTTGGAAGGTACCTTAAAGAGCATCCAGTTCCAACCCCCTGCCATGGGCAGGGATGCCACTCATAGATCATGGTTTCAGCTAAGTCCATAAACACTAAAGACTTCTGTGCTAACAGGAGGAGCTGCAATGTCCCTGCACTTGATAGAGAAGGACCCTGCAATGCACTTGTCCCTGATTCTGGCTCATGGGAGTGACTGATCTGCAGCCGATATATTTTTTCTCCCGCCACAGGTACGAAGCAGTGGCACCTGATAAATCACCTGCAGCCTGAGACTTCTTATGACATTAAGATGCAGTGCTATAACGAGGGCGGGGAGAGCGAGTACAGCAACGTGATGATCTGCGAGACCAAAGGTGAGGCCGCGGGGCTGGGCCGAGGTGGCGTTTTGGGGCGCTAAATACCCACCGTGGGGAATTCTCCGAGCAGCTCTAAAGTCAGCTGCGAAGATGACCGCGATTTTCTGGAATGTTTTGGAGGGTTGTTTTGTCTTCCGAGGCTGAGATTGTTTTGAACATATGGAAAGTGATCCCTTGCACTCCCGAGGCTCTCAGCGAAGCTCTGCAGCTTTGCCTGCCCTCAGAGATAGCGCTGGCTCTGCGGTGCTGATGGCCTCTCCTCAGGAGACAACCATGCGCCTGAAGATGACAGAATTGATTTGTACGTCTGTTTTATGTCTTCGGGGCTCTGTGACACGTTGTATAAGTGCAGACCACAGCAATTGATGGTTGTGTTGGCTGCCTCCATCCCTAATCCTGCATGCCTCTGGCACAAAGTTTGTACTGTTCTCGGGAAGTGTCAGATATGGCAGTCACATTTATTTTGCGAAGGATTCCTGTCTCCTTTAATCTCTAAACCCAAGTAAGGCTGTAAAGGGAAAATGCAGACAGTAAACTTCAAATGCAGCGCTATGAAAAAATGTTTTTAAAAAAAGAAGAAAAAAGCCCTCTGGGAGCGGAAGCATCAAAATTCAGTGAAGTGAGTAGTGAAACCTTTGAAGGAAGGAGTAGGAGCTGCAGGGCTTCGAAACTGTGAGCGCAGTTGTTCTCCCTCCTGCAAGCAATATAACTTTCTTCTCTCATTTTAAAATTGACAAGATGTAATCTGTCATTCACGCTGCCTCGTCCTTAAAATGCATCTCCCCCAGGCTTATAGGGTGATCCAGTTTATCCAATGTACCTCCAATGGAGGTGCTTGAGTCTCTCTGACCAGCTTCACTCCTTAACCAGGCACCTCTTTTGGGTTTTCAGTGTCAAACGAAATGAATCTGAGCTGTGGTGTGCTAGAAAGTAATGTAAATATAATTCCTGGGTTAAACTATCATCTCGTTTTTAGGGGTTTTCTACTCAGCTCTTGGTATGGTTTGGAAACGGGGTTAGGAGGGTTCACATCAGATAAAAGTAGGTCATCTGGCAGAGGCTGGGCGAGAGAAATGCGTGTTGTGGTTTTTTCCTGACCTCAGAAGTGGAAAGATTTGCGCTCTTTCAAGTTGGGAGTTAGAGCAGTTGTAGCCCTGCGAACCTCCAGCGGCTCGTTAAAGTTTCAGTGACCTCAAGGAGGGGGTGAGCAGGCAGGATAATCACCGTTTTCCAAGGCAAATAGCTATTACCCAATAGCAGTTGGCCTTCTCCTTGTAGGATTTAATATTGACTTGGAAGCTTTCTTTGTGAGGCATTAGGACTTGAACTCCGCAGTGATTATTTTCGTTTCGTAACGAAAAAGAGCACTTAGAAAACGCAGTGAGCGAGTGTGCCCACATACCTGTCTCTGCTCATGCAGTGAAACGCATGCCGGGAGCATCCGAGTACCCGGTGAAAGACCTGAGCACGCCACCGAGCCCCCCGGAGCGGGCGGGGGGCAGCGGGGCCGGGCCCGCCAGCGGCCCCGTGCGCAGCAGCGACATGCTCTACCTGATCGTGGGCTGTGTCCTGGGCGTCATGGTCCTCATCCTCATCGTCTTCATTGCCATGTGCCTCTGGAAGAACCGGCAGCAGAACGCCATGCAGAGTGAGTGGGGGCCGGTTCCCTTCCGCGGTGAAAACGTTACCAGAGCAAAATTAGTAACGCTCATGCTACGTTTTTACGGGTGGGAAGCGCCTTCCTGTTAGGAGCCAGCTGGCATTTCTGCAGAGACTCGCGCTTCTGGGTGTGCTCTAGGTGCAGATTTGGGTTTTTAAGAGCAGCAACGTCTCCACTGCTTTGCACTGGTGCTCCCTGCCCTGCTGCATCCCCGCAGGGTTGTGCTGCAGTTTCACCCAGAGAATGGTGTGGGAAAGGCCTGGGCAAAGTTTCTGCAGCTTGTGTTTAACTTTAAGCCCCTGGTTAGGTCTCTGCTGACTGCAGAGGCAGAGCCTGTGTAATTTTAAGTACTTGTTAAATGTGGAGAGTTAAACCCTGGATCTCCCCCTTTCTCGAGTGTATCTGGAAAGAACAAACGTGCAGCACTAGGACAGGTCCCTTATTACCTCTCAGTCCCGGCACAGTGAGATGGCATCCAATGGCCAGGTCTGTCAGAGAGGTGTTAATCAGAAAAACCTGTTCATTAGCAAGCAGGAGCCTGGAGCAGGAGCTTTGCAAGGTGCTCTGCACCCACCAACAACCTGGTGCAAGCAGAATCTCTGCACTGGCCTTTTCTGTTCCTTGTGCATAAATCAGACTTGCTCTTGCCACGGCTTGTGGTTATTTTTAAATGTCCTTACTCTGACAGAGAGAAATGAAGCAAAACTTCTTGCAAGATAAGATAGAGCCTTCAGCTACAGCCCAGAGAGATTTTTGGGAAGCAGCTCATAGTAGATAGCAGAGGGGTTATCGATGATACAAATGGCCCATTTTTAGGATGCTCTCGTAGAGACTGATGTCAGCCAAGTCCTTCCAGACCAACATTCCTGGTCTGCTCTCCAGGATGTGGCTATTTTCCATGTCTATACTTGTATACTAAGCACTCGGATGTCAGAGTTAGTTCCCAAAAGCTGCAGGAAGACAAAATGAGCTTATTTATTTTTTAGGGGCGCTCCTTTAGCTTCTCCTTTGGCAATAAAGGTGCTTTCAGTAGTAATGTCTTTTGCAGAATACGACCCTCCCGGGTATCTCTACCAAGGGGCAGATATCAACGGGCAGATGATCGAGTACACGACCCTCCCCGGGACGAGCCGCGTCAACGGCAGCATCCACGGGAGCTTCCTCGGCAACGGCCTCGGCAACGGCTGTCCCCACGTCCACCACAAAGTTGCCAATGGAGTCAATGGGGTCGTGAATGGAGGAGCAGGACTGTACCCAGGGCACAGCAACTCCCTGTCCAGGACACATGTGGACTACGAACACCCGCACCACCTCGTGAACGTAAGCTCCTACACCGGGTGGGAGGCTCAGCACAGACCCTGGGATTTATTCAGGGGCTGTGCAAGCAGACTTAATTCGGGTGGGGGAATACTCATCCATTGATAACAGCCAGCTTCACTGAATTCTTTATCCCAGAGGAAGCAACTGGGCTGATATTTGTGATACAAACATCATGGTTTTCATTTGAGGATATCAGATGACAGCAAGAATTCCACTTACTCTGGGAAATCTGCCTCTACCCTCCTCCTAACAGCATGTAAGCTCTGAGAATGCCTCAGTGCTGGGCTGAGATCCTTTACTCGTACATATGGTATTTCTCAATCTCCAAGTTAAATAGATTTAATTATAGCTGCTTATTCTGCAGCTTTATGGATCACCCGTTTTTCCCCCACCTGTTTCAGATCTGTAACTCTGAGCAATGCTATTAATTATGGCAAAGCACGAATGGAGCAGGAGGTTCCGTGGAATGAAGTGCCCCATACATCTTGAACTGCAGCAGTGCAATAACGCTGCTGCCTTTTTTTTATTTTTTCAGTCTCCTGTTTGTGACTGCTGAGACAGGCTCGTTTTTTGTTTTGAAATTGAAAATAAAATTAAAAACTAATTTCAGTCTGCGATCCAGCCTTTGTACGCTGTGGAAAAATACTCCATTTGCTGAAACGTGTCCCGTTTCCAAGAGAGAATAATGATTTCATTATTGTCTATGGAAACAGATGGCTTGCATTCAAACTTACTAAACGTACTCAAAACTGTGAACATTGCCCAGGAAAACTGAAAGAAAAAGTTCAAAAGTCTGAATAACCCATGCTGTTTCTGGAGAAAAAAAATGGGCCTATTGTTTGTGTTGGTAATTGAGCACAAGCACTTCATTTTATTGAACAACAAATTAGCACTTGCACAGTAGTTGCCACTTCAGTTCCCTCCAGTTTCAGCCCAGACCTGTCAGTTTTTCACCTGATTCTGTCCTTGGCCTGCAAGAAGTGCCCATTTTTGGTTGTTTTCAAGAGCACCCAAAGCCCAAACTGGGTTTTTTTGGACCTGTCCAACCTCCCAGTGGGTGAAACTCTCCAGGAGTCTCCAGGCCCTCAGGGAGAGAACATTTGCAGTGATCAAAAGCTCGCCTGTGAGAAAACCTGGGGGCTTGCACTAACATTTTGCCCCTCTTATTTTTATTTTTTGGGGGGCTGGGGGTAAAGAAGGAAATAACGTGTGTGGTGACAGAGGTCTCAGTGCTTGGAGCTCCTCCGTGCCACGAGCTGTCTGTAGGTGACGGGGCTGAGGTTTTTGTTGCCCACTCCTCGCTGTAGAAAGTTTGAGTCACAGGATCTCTGCCCACGGAGAAGGCCCAGGACTGGCACGTGGGCGAGGCACGGGGGAACAGGATGTTCTCATCCTCGTTAGGCCGCTCTTCATTGTTTCAATGATTGGGCTAAATGAGGAAGGGAGAAACTGGCCAGGATGGCAATCAAGACTAATTAGGCATTTCCTCAGTGCTCCCTATCCTTAAAAAAACTTCAGGATAAGCCCTGTTTGTGCAAAAATAGGGGTTGTTAGAAGTTCCCTACCACTTGAACTGCCAAAAGCCAGGTGAGTCTTCCCGGCCCAACTCCCTCCTGGAGCCCGGCTCGGGATCCTGGCTCCACATCCCGCTCCGAGCAGCTCCCGCATCACTGTCCGCCTGGTCCCTAACAATGAGGTATGTGTTAATCTGGGCATTTTGACTGGCTTGTAATGGCCCCCTCAGCCAAAACCAACAACACAAAATCCCTCGCACCCCGAGTCATTGCTGGCTGAGGAATTACCCCATCTGTACAAATACGAAACAGTTCAAAAATCAGTGTAGAGAAGTAAACTGATCTAATCGGAGTAATTACAGGAAAGTGGGATGGGTTTGTGTGTGACATCAGCCCTCCAAATTTAATCCCCTGTCTCCCCAAACGAGCCCGGTGTGCTAACGAACAGCAATTCGTTTTCGTGTCTGTCATCAGCGTTAAAAATAAACATATTTACAGTGTGTTTATTAAATTAAACCTCAGCATATTAAGCTGAAAACAGACCAGGGAAATGACCACATACTTGTCTAAGCTGCAGTTATTTACTTTTCCCTGACACACACGCTGGCAAAGCCCTCCCCTGGCCTTTGGACAATCGCTCAGTGTTGCTGTGCCGCGTTCGGCCCGGAGCGGGGCGTTGATAAGGTGGCTGGAGCGGGAAAACCAAGTCAAGGAGCTGAGCTGCCTCCTCAGCGCCTCTCTTGGATGTTCTCCTAGTGATCTGATTCCTGACGATTTGCTGTTAATCCTTCCTGCTGCAGGGTGGCGGGATGTACACGGCAGTGCCGCAGGCTGACCCCTCGGAGTGCATCAGCTGCCGGAATTGCCGGAACAACAACAGGTGAGGAGTGGCCTGCGAGAAGGCAGGACCTGCCCCGGGAGCTCTGCGTGCTCTGGTGAAGCTGGGACCGACAAAAGCTGAGAGCTGGAGTTCTGGCCCAGGGCACGAGGAGCTGCGTGTCAGGGGATGGCTCGGAGAACAGTTGGGAATTGTCCGTGGGATGGAATGAGACAAGTTGTTAAACCCCCAGAGCTCCCTTTGCTCAACACGCTCCTCTAGGAAGCAAAGCAGGTTGGGCACTGGATTTTTTAAAAATCCTTATTTCCTGTGTTTCCTTCAGCTTTGAGATAACAAGATCATTCCATGTGGAGTTTGTCAAATGGGATTTAATTGGTCTTCTGCATTTTACACTTCCTGCCATTCCCTTAAGGGCACCGACCAACTGCAGTTGCCCCTTTTCCTTCACAATGCTATTCTTTGTAAAACGTGGGATTTGAGGTTCTTCAAGGCCTTCAGGAGCAGTTTGACCAGCCATTGTCAGTGTGGGATAGGACTTTTTTTTCATGGGAAAAAGGGTTCTTATATAGAATAAGGGAAAATCTGTCTTCTATGTTGTATCTGGGAGTCAGGAACCTAACAAAAATCATTAGGTTTTTCGCTTTTGGAAGTTTTAATGAATATCCTTCCAGGCTTCTGACTAAATCTCTTGTTATTTTAATGACTATAAATAGGACTGAAAGTCAGACAAGCTGGGCTACTCTGACTGGTAAATTCTGGTCTTTTTTTTTTCAATCATACTTTGATTTTTCTTTATTGTTAAAATGCTCAGCTGCCTTTAGGTGTGCGTCTGGAGAAGCTGAGTTGGAATTAATCATTGAATCACTGAATATTCTGAGTTGGACCCACAAATAACATCGAGTCCAACTCGTGTTGGACAAATAAGCCATTGTTGAAGGCAAAAAACACGTTCACTTTATTTTCAGGGCTTTACTTTTTAAATGTCACTTCTAATAGGCTTTAAATCCTTCCTCCTTCCATAAATGTGTGCGTGATAGTGTAATGTTGACGAGCTGCTGCTTGCACGTGGAGCTGGGCACGCCTTGCCTGGACCAGTGTCCCAACAGGTCTCCAGGGAAGCCCAGCACGTTCCCTCACACACCAGTTGTGTGTTTTCCAGCAGGCTCTGCAGCAGCTCTCACCAGGATGTCTGTGACTCGCCGTAATTTGGAACATGCCATATGTGTTATGCTCTAATTAAGAGCTCGTGTTCCAGTTTTAAGCATATTTAATTTTTCACTTGCACCTTTTTTTCCCCCTAAGAAGGCAGGGAGTGGGTTCCATCCTCTGCAACTGCACTGCTCCTCCCAGCTGGGTCATCAGCGGGGCCTGAACTCTGAGTTTTCACATCCCCCTTCTATATTTGACTGCTTGATAGAGAAACAACTTGTCCCTTGCAGCTGCCTGTCCCCGGAGGGGACCATTAACCTCCGCCCTGTTCCTGCCCCAGTGCTGGGGGAATGGAAGGAGGACATGGGAGAGGGGAATGGGGATGGAGCAGAACGTGCCTGAGCATTCCACCAGGGAGCTGGGTGTATGGCCAGGGCGAGGAGGAGGAGGAGGAAGGCCCGGTGGGTTAGTGCAGTCATGTCAGTAGGCTTTGGCAAGCGGGGTTTTGGGGCTGGAGTCTTCTCCTCGTTTTTATTTAACCTCGTGGCGCAGGTGAGGGCTGTTCCCTCCACCTGGGCTCTTGTTGGCGGAAAGAGAACATGTTCCTTGTTCCACCCTGGAATCACTGCACCTTTTGTGCTGGAAAAGGCCCAGGAGGGCAAGGAGGTTCATGTGCAAGTACCTGTAGCAGGGCGACGTCTCCAACTCAAAAACATTGTGGGTGCACGTGTCCTTGGCACCACAAATTCCTCACTGACCCATTTCCGCCAAACACCCAGAGCTGTTGCTGGTTTGGGTTGAATTTAGCAGTTATTTGAGTTGTGACCACGTGCAAATGAATCCTAGAGAGGTTCAGCGTATTTCATAGCTGTTTTCAGCAGTAGCCATCTCAGAGCAGGTTTTATTATTCCAGTGCTGAAATCCCTGGATCTTCTGTTTAAATTAGCACTTTATCCCTCCTAACTGCTCGTGGAGCCTTGCCAGAGGGAGAAACTGCTGAAACCTGGAGACCTGCTTTGCTATTGTGGACAAAGCCTGTGGTTGACAGGATTGAGAGCTGATCTTTTTTCTTCCCTGGTGCTTTTGTGTTAAAACTCTCGAGATACCTGGTGGCTGCAGAGGAATTTTACGCTTTTGCAGATCCCTCTTTGCAGATTCACTGTGTTTTGATCAGAAATGTGAAATGCGTGTTTCAAATGTATCAGTTTGTTTTTCCGGTGTTTTCGTCTAAATTACGCTTCATTTAGGTTACGTTTTGGTAGGGTTTTAGCACTGAGAATTGCTAGAAAATGTGTTTTCTGCAGCAGGGATTTTACATCACTCTTCCTGCACACTCTGCTCTGGATATCCCCATGGCTAGTTTCCATCACAGTGTGGTTATTTAAGCTTAAAAAGCTGAACTGCTGTCTGGAAACATCCTTCAAGCCCCTACAATAATACAGAGAACTACACCCACCTCTGTATCTTTAAGAAGAACCCTCAGAAACATGTAAACCCAAACATTTGAAATGGGTTTCTCTGAGCTTTTTTTCCAAATAGTAAGTGAGTGCAGTCAAAACCTCTGCGGAGAGAAAGGCAAACTAATAAATGGATTTGTTTGAAGACCAGATGTGTTTCATGTGGATTCTTCAGTGGCTTCTGTGGTATTTTGGTACTTGGAATAATGATTTTGGAGGCAGTTACAGGAGCAGAAGGACAAAATAGGGGAGAGAAGGTTGAAAATGAAGCTTGGTGCTGCTCCATCCTCATGGCTTTTGGGAGGGGGGAGCAGGTTCTGGAGGGATGCCCCTTGTCCCCTGATTTGGCTTTGCACATGAAACATCTGCAGGAGGGGAAACTTGCCCCAGTTCCTCCTCTAGGAAGTTTATTTGTGTTGTTGTTGGATGTTTTGTTGCTCTTTCAGTTTGGGCAAAACTGATCACGGGTTTTGATCAGGTTTCAGGTGTGAACTGAGGCTCCTATAGGACAAGTCCCTGGAGTGTGATGTTTTTATGCATTGCCCTGACCTTTTTAAAGGCATAAAAGTGGTTTCTGGGACTTGGGCAGGACCTTGCTGTGACTGCCAAGCTTCATGTGTTCTGGTTTTAAACCTGTCTGAGCTCAGTGCCGAGGTGCTCAGGGCTCGACTGCTGTTGGAGGTGGCTCTGCTGGCTGCTGCCCTGGCACTGCTGCCGTCCCAGGCCATGTTCCCCTCCTCTTCCAGCCATATTTCATCAGCCCTGCTCGGTTTTGGGCCGGAGTCACTGTGGAGCAGCACCCCAAGCCAGCCTCAGGCAGCCCCAGGGATAACCTACAGCAAGTGCACGGGGCTGGTCCCTGTGAGCAGAGCAGGCAAGGGATGGGTTTACACTCGGTAGGAAAAAAGAGGAGGATGCTCAGAGTTGTACCTGTGTCAGCACATAAAAACTTGAAGCCTGTTCAGCCTTTGTGGGAGTGTTTTGGAGGATCTCTGGTGGGTGTGAACACTCTCCATCCTTATTTCCATGCTTTTATCTGCGGATCCATCTCTGTCTTGCTCCGCACAACAAGGAAGAGTTTTGGGGGGTAGTTTGCCAGAGTTTGTGGCAGCTGTGCAAGTAAACCTTTGCCTTTTTGGGGTAATTATGTTTTTGTCTAAAACCACACCGAAGTGGAATATTTGGGGGGGGGGGGG
>VXAY01005489.1:15343-67044 GCA_013399855.1 Oxyruncus cristatus
CTGCTGCAGTTCCCAAACCCTGCTGCAGCTCCCAAATCCTGCTGCTGCTCCCAAACCCTGCTGCTGCTCCCAAATCCTGCTGCTGCTCCCAAACCCTGCTGCAGCTCCCTGGTGGTGTTATCCCAATGTGTGGCTCCTGGAATCAGTCCACCCTCCCTCATCCCTATCTTCCCAGCTCAAGGTCCTCCTGCCTGCTGTCCCCAGAGGCAGGGAGATGGAGACAGGCCAAGGGACAATCTGTTCCTCATTGAGGTCATCCTGCACTCGCTGCTGATGTGGCGTTTGGGGGATGGAGCAAAACAGAATAAAATAAATAATCTCTTCCCCGTCTGGCCTCAATTCCAGCACTGCTGGGGGACTGATAAAGCTGGAGAAACACAAGGCCAGCAGAGGAAACCAAACTCTTCCAGGTGACCCTTTACACACCCCCTGTCCAGCTCCCGGAGCAGGGGTGAAAAACCCCAGCAACTCACCGGCTGGGCACAGCACCAGCACTGCAGAGGAATGTTTTCTATATCCCTGGTCAGCCATTCCAATTTTTTCCGTTTTTCTCTCTCTCTCCCAGTTATTTCAGAGAAGGGGCTTCCCCCAGCCCTGCTCCCCAAGGCCCCCCATGCTGGGAAACTCTCCTCCCCCCCAGCCCAGCAGAGCTGCTGCGTCATTTTGATGACCCAGCTCAAAGTTTCTCAGATTCCGGCGAAAAATCGCAGCTATCCGAGAGTTTGATGTTGCTTTGCCTCCCCTCACTCGCCCTCCCCCCCGTTAAGGAGGTGGGAAAAGCAGGAATGCAAAAGCTGAAAAGCTTTTAGAGCTGGGAAATATTTTCTTCTCTCCGGCGCACCAAAAGCGAGATGCTTCTGGCCTTCCCTCCCCGTGGCACGTGAGAGAAATCAGCAGCACTTCCTGAGAAGCTACCCCCCAAAAAAAAAGGATACCCAAATCCCAGAGCTCCCAACCCTCCCTCATCAAAGAACTGGGCTCTGAATTTTGAGTACCCCAAAGGCTGGAGAGGTTTGGCTCGAGCTGTTACTCTGGAGGTTGGGATGTGCCTTTCAGTCACACTGAGGACTAAAAGCAGAGTGAATTTTCAGAGTGAATCACCCAATTTTCAGAGTGATTCAGGGAAGCAGAGGGGCATGAAAGAAGACAGCAAGGGGGCACAAGAGCTGGAGCAGGACAAAGCTACCAGCGGGGAGCCCCTTTTGTGAGCCCAAGGCACCGTGGCACGAAGCTCAGAGCTTGGCTAAGGACAAAACAAGATGGTCCTGCTTGTGGCTGCCCTGCCAACCACCCCCAGGCTGGGCAGCCCGCAAGTGGAGAGTGCCAGGCCCGAGAGAATCCATCCTGCTGGTTGTGGGGCGCTGCTGGAAGGAAACCTGTGGCCCAGAATTAATTGAGCGGCTCCGCGCGCTGCGGGAGAAATCACATTATATTCCCTTCACAGCTCACGGGCCAGGATGGCAGGGAAACACGAATTCCTGGCTGGGATGGAGCCACAAAAGGGTCAGGGCAGTGTTGTCTATATTAGCCAGGAAAGAGATGCCTTTTGCTGGAGATAAGAGGCACTGAGCACGGCAGGAGGGAGGGACTCGGTGCTCTGCTTGCTGAGAGCAGAGGCAGGAGAGCAGAGCTCACGAGGCACACGGGGGGTGCACAGAGGGGGGCTGATGCCAGGCAGGCTTGTGGCACCATTAACAGCAAACCTGGGCTGTGGAAGAGAATCCCCTTCCTTCCTTCCTTCCTTCCTTCTCAGGGGCGCTGTGGAAGTCTCCCCTTCCCTCAGAGGCACGCCTTGTAGCTGCCCCTGAGTCTGGGGGTTTCCCAGGAGGCTCCCCTGGGAAAACAGCAGCCCAGCTGCAGCAGGAGGTGAGGGATGACCCCAGTTCTCCAGCTCCAGGAAACCATCCCTCCCATTTGTGATTCACAGCAGTGTGGAGGCTGGGACGTGCATGTAGGGTCTTGTGTGCTGATCCCAGCCCGGGATGGAGCTGGGGGAGGTGGGAAGTGGTGTGTGTTGGGGGGGGGATGAATTCCCCTGGGATGAGGAGCTCCAGACAGCTGAGTCAGCACGGGGTCAGCAGGGCAGAGCCAGACAGGCTTTGATTCCCCCAGCAACTGGTGCTCAGCTGGTGCCTTCCCACCACCCAGCTCAGGAACCACGTGTACAACGGGAGCTGCTTTATCCCTTCACTCCCAACCTTCCCTGGAGCCCTTCCCCACCACCACGAGGCTGAGGGTGGCTCCGTTTCAAGGGACAAAGTGCAGGAGTTTCTCATTAACAGGGAATGAGAAATGCCTGCTGTGATCCAGCTGCAGCACCTCCCTCGGAGGAGGAGGGAAAAAAGCACTGGGGGTGGGGGGGGGAAGAAAGAGGTAAAAAAAAGAGGAAATCAAACAGGCACAACTGAGCCAGGAGCTCTGAGCCTTGTGGTGTTGCCCCCTGCACCCTCCTGAACCCCCTCTGGCCCCAGTGTGGCATGGGGGAGAGGGCCTTGTCCTGCTCCCCAAGACTTTTGGGGAACCAGGAGAACTCTGCACACACAACATCCACCTGGGGGGCTTCCCTGTCCTGCCCAGACACCTCCATCCCATCCCATCCCAGCACGTCAGGAGTGGGGAGCAGGAAGGGCACTGCCTTCCCAGGGCGTTTAGGAGCAGAGATGAAGAGGAGGGGCAGGAGAAAGGGAAGTGGTTGCTGCACTGTTTACATCACCCCCTGAAAAAACTGAGATTTGATTTCCCCGAGGCAGCTCCCAAATAATTCACCCGACATTCCAAGGAAAAGGGCCTCTTTTTTTTTCTCCCCACCTACAGACTTGGCTGCAAACGCAGCCTCTCACTCTACAAGAGGAAAAAAAGAACCCATATTGTTGGTGAGAGCCCAGTGCTGCCAAACAGATTGACCCATGTGGGCTGGGGCTGGGAGTGGGAGCGAGGCAGGGAGGGAATCAAGTGGCTCTTTATCTGGTGCCTGGGGTGCCCGGGCTGGGGGTGATGCACAGGCAGCAGAACTGCAAAGGTCAAGTTTCATAACAGCCCAAAGAGAGGGATCTTCCTTCTGGGGGAACTGGAGGAGGAATTAGGAGGAGTATCTGATGAGCAAACAGCCAGAGGGTCGCTGAGAGGATGGGGGAGCCACCAGCCAACATCCCTGGGCAGCAGCACATTCCCAAGCCCTGGGGGTGAAGGAGCAGAGAGGGCAGGGATGGAGGTGGCTGTGGGAGAGATGGGGAGACAGAACGGGTCAGAAGGGAGTTTGGATAAAGTTGGAGCACTGGTTTCCTTCCACTGCTTTGGCTCAGCACCAGAGAAACCCAGTCCCAGGGAAACTGTCTGTTTGGGATTGTTTGTGGAGAAGAGAGACAAGCGGCTTTCCTTTCACCCCACCACACGGCCACCCACTGGCACTTTATGCACCAAGATCCAAACTGAGTGAGGACCTGCCAGCACCTGCTCCAGCTTCCTCCATCCTCCCCTCAGGAAGTTCGAGCAGCAGCATCCCTGCCTTGCCCTCCCAGCCCCTGCTTTCCCCCAGGAAGGGCTGGTGGTGTTGGCCAGGGTGCCATCCCCTTCCCTTCCCTTCCCACCTCCGGGTAGAACCTCTTGTTGAGGGTGAAGGGCAGGTTGCAGGAGACAAAGCCCCGATCCTATTGCCATGGAGATGTTAATTCAAGCTGAGTTCAAAGGAGATTGTTCCAGCTAAAGCTAACAAGCCTGGCAGGAAAGCCCTGCTGTCAGTTGAAAGGGGCCAGCTCCTCGTAAAAGGGGGAAGGAGGTGGGGTCAGAAAGAGGGGCCCCGCTCAAAACACGAGCTCCAAACAGACACGGGCCTGTTCCCTGCCTTGGAGCAAAGCCTCCCCCGCCACCACAGCCACCAGCTGGGAGGCAAAGCAGCAGAAGATGCCAGGCAGCATTAAATGCACCGTGTCAGAGCTGGGGCAGGGCAGAGAAGGGCAGGACAGTGCCCTTACTTGGTACAGAAGTCACTCAGGGTTTAAACAGCCGACGCAGCTTTGGGTTTTGGTGGAAGCGTTGCATTTGGTGTAATGATTAATCCTGGTTTGCTGGCTGCTATAAAAACTGGCGTTCAGAGGTGTGGGTCAGGGATTGCTTTGTCTCTGAGAGCTGGGGGGGAACACTCACAGCCCACCTCTGAGGATGGGCCATGACCTGGGCGTCATTTGGCAGTGCTGGAGGGCATGAGGGTCCATGTGGAGCACCAGGAGAGAAGGCAGGTGTGCTCTGCCCACAAAACACACCGAGGAGGGACTCGTGGGGGTGCAAGAAAGGCAGAGGCCACGGTCTGGGGTGGACAGGAGCCAGTGCAGTGCTGCAAGGTCAATAAACACCTTTAGAAAGAGATGATGAAGCAACCAGCTGCCAACCCCCTCCCCTGCCCCGCAGGGGCACTTTGAACATCTCCCCGGAGTCAGAGCAGGAGCAGACCTGCTTGGTGCAAGATCTGGGGAGTTATGAGCAGCCCAGCTTAGCACTGGAGACATTAACTGTGGTTAAAAAAAAAAAAAAAAAAAAGAAAAAAAAAAAAAAAAAAAAAAAAAAAAAAAAANAAGAACAAAAACCCCAAAGTCAGGACAGACTCTTCCAACTGAGCGAGGAGATCTTCCCATCTGCTCCTCCGGTGCCAAGAGGAGACGCAGGCGCTGGAGTTGAGCTGCTCCTGCCAGCCAAGGCAGTGAGAGGAAGCTTTTATCTGGAGCAGGCAGCCCTGGAGAAACTGCTGCCTGGCAAAGGCAGACCCCGAGGGAGCTCTCTGCTGCAGTCCCTGGCCGCTGCTGGGCACCGAGGTGCCTGCAGGGCTTGCCGGAAACTTGGAGCAGCACAGTTCCCCTTCCATTCCAGCCTTTCCCTCCTTTCCATCTCCACTGCCGCCCTTGCTGCTCCCCTGCAGCCCCTTCCCTCTCCTGCAGGCTCGGTGTGGAGCTGGGCTCAGAACTGCTGCCAGGGAAGTGTCAGGGAGCAGGAGGGAAGCGCTGACAGCCAGTTAGTGCTGCGGCTTTCACATCCCGCTGCTTTAGCAAGACTTGGGCCCTCTCCCACCTCTTCCTGTGCTTTCATCTTCCCCTGCTTCCAGGCTGTAGCTTGGGGCTGCAGCTGCTCCAGAACCAGGAGAAATTTGCTAAAGGACAGCGGAGAGGTTTCTCACAAATCAGGGCAAAAACGTTTTCTCTCTGCTTAACTTTTTCTCTCCCCTCACATCGCGCCTTCCCCCTTTCCCTACCACCTCTCCCAGACTTCTGCCCTTGCCAGCTGGATCCTCTCCCCCCATGTCACTGTTGGGAGCCCGAGGGGCTCCCTCCTGGAGCACAGGCTGACTTTTGGCCTCCTCAGCAACGTGTCTGAGCAAGAGGAGGGAAAGTAAGGGAAAGGGGAAGGACAGACTCGGGTTACTGGGAGCTGTTGGGGCAGAGTGGGGGTGTGTGTGTGTCTGCAGTGAAGCAGAGGAGACCTGGATATGCTGGGCTTGGAGGTGACAGCAGGGACGTCTGGCATCTCTCTGACCTCGGAATCTCAGAGATGGAGCCACAACTCCATGTCCTCCATGGAGCAGGACACAGAAACAGGGCTCTGATCCGCTGCAGTGGTCCCAGGATAAATCACATCAAACTAGCTCAAGCTTCAACCTAAAGCAAGCTAGAGAGTTGCTTTCCCCCCCAAGGCTCTTATCTACAAGTTAAATTACTTTCAAAAATAAAAACAACCAGTTAGAGAAACAACTAATCCCTCTTTGGTGTCCACAACTAATTTCATTTTCCATTTATGTGTAATATTTTCGCTTCTCTCCTGCAAAATTTGCTCTGGCTGTGAGAGGCTGGGGAAGCCCTGGCACAGGTCGCCCAGAGTAGCTGTGGCTGCCCCTGGATCCCTGGAAGTGTCCAAGGCCAGGCTGGATGTTGGAGCAACCTGGGCTAGTGGAAGGTGTCCCTGCCCGTGGCAGGGGGGTGGAGTGAGATGAGCTTTGAGGCCCTTCCAACCCCAACCATCCCGTGCAGCATTTCCGTAGCCATTTACAATAATTTCTCCCAACTCCATCCCCTTTTTAGTTGTCCGTCTTGAATTAGGTGCCCTGGTGATAGTGCTGAGATGACACAGAGCTGTTAAAAACCCTGCTGAAGGACCCGTGATTTCCTCCACTCTTTAGAACCAGAGGGAAGCAGGTATTCCCCTACATCCCCCCCACACCAGAAAGCAAGCTCTGAGTTTTGTTTCTACCAGGAACTTGGCTGTTTCCCTGTGAGACCTCTGCCTTCACTTGCCCTGCATTTAGCCCTTTTCCCTGCTGATGATTAAGCCCTTCTGAGGCAATATTTAGAGCTGCCTTAATCTCTACCCCGTGCTGGTTGCAGAGCATCACCAATTCTTCCTTCCTTCCTTCCTTCCTTCCTTCCTTCCTTGCTTTTTTCATGTTCTGCACCTGAGGAACTCGGGGCTGGTTATTTCAGTGCCCATTGCAAGATTGGTCAGCCTGGCTTCTGACAGCTCTGATTCCTCCACACAGCAGCCTCCAAACGGCTGCTCTCTGCTGATCTGGCCTCTTTCCCCATCCCTTGCAGGCATTCTGAGGACTGTCAGCATCCTTTTGAGGTGGTTATTCACGCAGCTAGAGCTGGAAACCTCCCTCGGAAGGTGTCCTCACCCCCCACCTCTCAAACGTTTTGAACTCTGGTTGTTGGGTTTTTGGGTTTGGTTTTTTTTTTTTTTTTCCCTTAAAAAAATGCAATTCCTCCTCTGAGCTCCTGGGGATTAATTTTCGTTCCTGTGGGTTCCTCTTAACCAACAAGGATTTTGCCTATTTGAGACCAAGGACCTTATTTGCAGGCTTTGTTTGTCTTTCCATTCAATTTTAATTGAATCAGCAGTTAATCTCTGAGGCCAGGGTTGCTTTCTCAGTCCGGTGCCCTCATTGCTTATCAACAGCCAGGCCAGGGCAATACCTTTCCCCACTGGTTCAGTGCAAACTGATGAAGAAATTCACCCTCTCTCACATGCCAGAATATATCCCCTACTGTTATTAGTGCCATTGAGTCCTCAGGCTAAATAAGGGACTCACTTCCTGAGTAAAAAAATCCTCTTTTTCAGACTGTATCAGGTGAATAATTTTGCAGTGTGACCCTGGGAATGCACAGCACAGCCCCCTCACAGTGCCAGGACCAGCCCAGCTTTCTTTCCTCACTCACCTTAAGCCTTACAGATTCTTTTTGCAGCATGTCAAGACTTGGAGGATTCTCACTATAGAGCTCTGTATTGCCCCTTCTGCTCTAGATACCTCCAGGGAATTGTAAGTATTTCAGATCTGGTCTCAGAGCAAGGTTTCCAGCTCTCCTGCTGTTCCTGCACCTCATCAGAGGCACGTTGCATCTTCATGGTGTAAAACATCCTCTGCCTGGAAAGCAGGACAGGCTGCAAATGCTGATAAAATGCAGTTCCCCCAACTAGGGAGCCACTGAAACCAGGATTCAGCCCAGAATAGACGAGGTTTTACCTTCTCTCTCACTTCTAATTCCTCCAGCTCCAAAAAACAGACTTAAAAACCAAGGGACTATGCTTAGATGTAGTTTCTGTTGAACTTTCCTCTCAGTCACCGTAACAGCAGCTGCTGGATAAGTACAAAGAGCTGATGTGGACACAGGGCAACAGCACAAAGCATCCAGTGCACCAGCACCTTGGTTTAATGTGTCACGGAATGATGCGGAACGAGCTCCGGCATCATTTACAGCACTGCAAGAAACAAACCGCAGCAATCCACGCACAGAGGGGATTTGCTTTCCTCTCCTTTTCATCTGTATTTGAGTTCCTCTTTAAAAAAAAAAAAAAAAAAGAAAACTCTTCCCTTTTGCCTCCCCGTGTTTCTCCCCGAGCTTTAAAGCTTTCCTGCAGCCTGCCCAGGTGGGCACCAGGCCAGGCTGCTCAGTGATACTGTTTGCTTAGCTTAGCTCTGGCTCCTGTCAGGAGCAGCCTTGCTGGCTGAACACCCTCTTTGGGGCCATATGTGGTGTTATTTACACGGGGAAGGGAAGGAAAAAAAAAAAAAAAATGTATCTTTGCGAAATACGAGGCGAGAGCGAAGAGGGAGGGGGGTGGGAATGTGCCCGTGTGGGACAGACACCCCAGCCCAGCGCAGCGGAGGAATTAGCACAGAGAGCAACACAGCTCCTCAGACACCCTGGGAGGGTCTGCAACAAACGTGGTGAAGGGAGAAGGGGCTGGACAGGCCACTGGAATGGCTGCATGGAAGCTCTGCTACCAGCTGGGACCCTAATTCACCTTCGGTTCTTTTTCCCTGTCTCCACATCCTCCTTCTATGTCTGAACAGGAGAGGAAGGAGGCCACGGGCTCTGCTCCAGCCAGGCTCAGCCGGGCTCACTGAGGGGAGAGGGAACACCAGACAAAGGTGAACGGGCTTTCTTAGGCTGGGCCTGAGCTAAAACACTGAAGAAGAGCACGGGAAGCACTTGAGCTCCCCAGCAGGTCCTGGCCTGTCTCCATCATTACCTCCGTGAAACAGAGCAGCCTGAGGACTGCTCTAAATCCCGCAGCAGCCGTGGCGGGCAATGAATTGAAGCAGAGAGGTGGGCTGAAGACATGAGGGGTTCTGACATCTCCTCTTAGCACACAGCAGCTCTCTGCTCTCTCACTGGTGCCCAGCAGCCCCACAGGTTTGGGATCCCAGCACAAACCATCCCTTCCCAGCACGGCCCGTGTCAGAACCCGGCTGACGGATGAGAGATGCTGTGCCACTGGAGGTGCCATCCTTCGGAATGAGATGTAAACCCAACTGCCTGACAGCTTGGACTAGAAAAAAAAAAACAAACCCTCCCTTGGCAGCTCCTGCCTGTGTTATCTTCCTCCCTCAGCCAAATTCCAGGTGAGGAACTGAACAAAGCAGCAGTGATGAGCTGCCAGTATTTTAATGAGCAGTTCCCACAGACACCTTCCTACCTCTGCCTGTGATGAAACTCCCGAGCAGGTGCACGTGTGAGCTCCCAGAAAGGAGCTGTATTTACTTCTCACTTGTTCAAACAGCAGCAGGTACAAAAAGCCCTCTCTCTGTAACCATCACTCAAAGCGGGGAAGTGGCTTATTTGGCACGGAAATTGTCGTCAAGAGCAGTTTGCTGGGGATGTTTACACGGTGTTTCTGAGGGTATAATGAGTGTGCTGATAAGATAGTGAAGGAACTGGTGACTCCCACGAGGAGGGAATAGGATGATGGGAAGCTGCTGGCTGTGTTCTGCAAGGTGTTTGGGAAATACCCTGCTGGTTCCCTGCAGAGGTAACAGCGCTTACTCCTGGAGCATTTCTCTCAGGCCGTTTAGTGAGAAGGTCTTTCCAGGACAGAGAAACAGGACTGGGAGAGCTGGGATTTCCAGGATCATGTTTTTCTCCCCCCAGGGGGGAATCTGGGGTGTTTTCCGCGCTGTAAACCCAGCGATCCCTTCCCAGCTCGTGTGGGGCATTCCAGCAGGGAGGAGGAGGGGAAGAGGTGCTCTTAACCCCCCAAGGAGCCCTGGTACCGCTGGAAATGAATCCTGGAGGCACCCACCCTGCCAGGGACCTGCAGCACAGGCACGGACCAACGGAGCAGCACATGGGGACCAGCACAGGCTCCTGCTGTGCTTTGGGGCTGGTTCAACAGCTCTCCTGCTCCCCAGGGCTGTGTTTCAGTGGCAGTGGATTTACTGGCAATGAACAGGGGAAAGGTAGGAATATTATACCCAGGAAAGCTCCAGTCCTGTCCTCTGCCCTGACCTCACTATGGACGTGGGGATGGCCCTTCCTCCCAGGGACACCAGGGATGGACCCATCCCTCCGGGATGCAGCCCTGGGCAGGTCCAGGCATCCTCCTCACCACCAAAGATTGGGATGGAGATAACACCACCCCCACTCCCCCCTCCCTGCTCAGCCCCAGGCACCCGATCCGACCCCCGATGCCGGCATGGGCAGGTGGAGGGGGACGGACCCGTCGTGTCCCGGAGGGATTTTCCAACACGCCCAGATTTTTCGGGGCCCCCGACACACCCGTGTGTGGGCCACGGAGGACACCTAGTGGCTGGCAAACCTCTGCGGGGTGCCCTGCCCCACAACACCCCGTCTGCTGGGCTCAGCTCTCCATCCTCACTCCCCCTCCATCTTCATCTCCCCCTCCATCTCCCCTCTCCATGCCTATTTCTGCTCTCCGTCTCCCCTTTCCATCTCTCCATCTCCCATCTCCATCCTCATGTTCCCCGTCCGTCTCCATCTCCCCTCTCCATCTTCATCTCTCCTCTACACCTCCATCTCCCCATCCTCATCTCTTCTCTCCATCTCCCAATCCTCATCTCTCCTCTCCATCTCCGTCTCCCCATCCTCATCTCTCCTCTCCATCTCCATCTCTCCATCCCCCCATCCTCATCTCCTCTCTCCATCTCCATCTCCCCTCTCCATCTCCATCTCCCCATCCTCATCTCTCCTCTCCATCTCCATCTCCCCCCTCCATCTCCCCTCTCCATCCCCAGTGCTTGCACACAAGCCCCAGGAGCAGGGAATCCACACGGAGGGGGAAATTTGGGCTCAGCAGCTGTGACACCCTCCCAGCCAAGTCCTGGCACAAGCAGGATGTGTGGGAGACCACCGGGATGCTCCGTGGGGTGGGTGTATGGATGCAGACAGCCAGCAGGCAGGAATAAACATTGCCTGTGCCCTTCTAAGCTGGACTTGCAGTCTGGTGCAGGGCATGGCGATGGATAAGGGGAGCTGGGATGGGCAGAGGATGCTGGAGGAGGCTTCCAAGTGTGGCAGAGGGAAGGAAGAATTTGGGTGGCCAGTAAGGCTGCACCAACTAGCCTGGGGGGTCCTCTCTCCCACCACTGGGATGCTCAGAGGGTCCTGCTCTATAATGAAGTCACTCAGAGTGCACTGGGAGGGACGTCCCCACTCACTGCTCCATTTCCCCCCACTGCACAGGCAGGATATGAAAATCCTGGAAACTCCAGACTCCAGGAAAAGCTGAGCACAAAAGCCTCAGGTGAGAGACATGGAAACCTTCCAGCAATGCCCAGCAGCCCATTATCCCTCACAAACACCCTTTTACAAACCAGCTGCCCTTAGCTGGTGGTGAGCAGGGTGCCCTCCCCTCAGGGGGGGCGAAGGCACCCCTCGTGTGTGTCCACAGTGCACGCTGCCCTCCCTCCCCTCCCCACTGCCACGGGGCTGGGAGCCCTGCAGAGGTTCAGCCAAGCGGGTGAGGGCACTGCTGCGGTGCCCTGGGTGGCAGTGTGTCCCCCTGCCATGGGGAAGTGCCCCCAGAGGGCAGGATAACGAGGGCACAGGAGGATGGGAGGCAAAGCCGAGCGCGCCCTTCCCTGTCCCAGGAGGGAGCTGCAGCTTCCTCACCCGAATCTTCCTCCACCCCCTTGGCTCCGCTCCCTGGGTGCCAGCCAGCCCCACGACGCTCCATTAGGCTGTGCTGCGACTTGATGGAGCCTCAAACTTCAGTGCAATTAATGTAATGAAGGCCAGGCTCCCAGCGCGGCAGCAGCTCCCTGCGTTGCCCAAGCTCCAGGTGTTCCCTGCCCGTGCACAGCAGCATCCCTTCCCCACTCCTTGGCACTCCTGCACGGCTCAGAGCTGCCTGGGAATCTCCCCCACGATTCTACCCTCTTTCACAACCATGCCACCTACAAGGAGGCCAGATCCTGCCTGGCTGCTGGAGGAGCAGGCTCTGCTGGGAGGGAGTGAGGTGGGGAGGCAGGAATGGGGGAGGCAGCTCTGGGGCCCTCTGGGTGCTGGACGCTTTCCAAAGCTCACATGCAGCTGCAAAGGACTTCTCCAGCCTGATGGGCCACCCTGTCCTGCAGGGCCAGCAGGCGGGGGCGGTGGCAGCGCTGCCAGGAGGATGCCTGGCCTCAGGACGTGCCCCTTGCCCTGCTCCCATCCCTGTCCAGGCTGCTCCCCTGCACCTATTACAGGCACTTCACTCACCACACACAGCTCCTGCTGTGGTGACAGAGCTGCCACCAAGTCCAGGAAGCCCTGCCCTGAGGGGGTAGGTGAGAGGACCAGGCAAGGATGCAGCAGGTGGCAATACCTGCGCCACCAAGGAGCTCAGCACCTCCCCTGACTTCGAGTTAGGTCCTGCTGTGGGGGTTTCCTTGAGCTGGAAAACCCTTCAGAAATTTGTTTTGCCGGGTGGGAAGCAGGGAATGGCTTTTTCTGCCACCAGACCACGTAGGAGTGAAGCAAAGAACCCCCAGGGCAGTTGGCAGGACGATGGGGGGTGGTCACAGGGGGGCTGTGAGGGGGACTCGGGGTGCAGGGGACGCTCTGGGCTGTCCCGATGCATCTGAGGGGCTGGGGCAGAGAGCTGGGGGGGCTTTCTGAGAGGGAGCCTGAGCTCTGCCATCTGACAACGGACTTGGAAGAAGACACAAACAGGTGCTGAAGGCCCATGAGCTCAGTGCCACTGACGTAAGAGCTGCTGTGATCTGCCTGTCCCCGCATCCTTTCCAAGGCAAACATCAGACATTTTCCATCAGACACTGCTTTCCTTGGGTGCCAAATCCCACTCCCATTTCTGCAAGCCAGGGCCCGTGTCCACATGCTCCTGTGGAATGGCAGATCCCTTCCCAAAGCCTCAGACACTGGGAGGCCCTGACAGGAGCTGGTAAGGGACCTGGGAAGGCGAGCTGTGTCCAGGACTACCTGCTCCCACTCCATCTGAATGCCAGCAGCCAATCTACCCTGTCCCTGGAGAAAAGCAGCCTTGCTGGCCTTCCCTGCAGCCTGCTGATCCTGTTGTTTTCACCTGGAAAAGGGGATGGCATGACACAGTTGTTTTTCCCAGGCAGTTGCCACCACCCTAAAGCCAGGGGGTGGGATTGGGCTGCAGAGGGATAATGCTGACCAAGGGCAGGCAAGCCCAGACAAGGCAGCACAGTGCTGCTGCTGCTGCTGCTGAGTAAGTGGTGGATGCTAAAACCTTCCCCCAGGTCTGTCCTGACCCTCAACCTGCCTTGGCTTCTGTCACGTTATCCTGAACTTATTGCCATGAGTAAGTGAGGCTCAGGCCCCAGGTTCACTCTCTTATCTGGATTTTATATTTCTCCCTCAGAATTGTTCTGATTTTCTTGCTCCTTCTCCCTTCTTTTCCCAGTGTTTTCCCCCTTGGTCTCTCCCCCCTTCACCCCTGTCTCATAATTTCTTTTGCTGCCCTATTTTTTTCTCATTCTGTATTTACAGGGGAAGGGGAGAGGGGAGTAAATCAAGAGACACACGTGCACACACACACACACACACGGGCTGGATATTTGTCTTGCTCAGTCACAGGGTGAATAAGCTCCCTTGTTCCAACATGTTTTCGGATTTAACTTCCCAGGGGCTTTTCGGAATGAGAATTCCTCTGAGCAGCCACACACGAGGGCTGAGCTCACAGCCATTTGCTGTGTGTGGTGGCCTCATTCCTCAGGTTTTCCCCCCCATCGCTCTGGATTTCCAGGAACCCAACAGTGACAGGGAACCCACCCAGAGCCTCCCCCTAAAGCCTCCCCGTGGGCAGGGCAACCCCAGCCAGGCCAGGCTCAGCTCCTCAGGTGGCTCCTGGTGTGACAAAGCAGGGGCAAAGCACCTCTCATGGAGGTGTTTTCTGCCTCCTCTACAGGGCAGAAGGTACAGGAAAGCAGGATCTTGGCCGCTGGGGTCCTCCCACATCTGTGGGATGCTGCCCTGCTGCCCTGGGTGGGTGATGGCTCCCATCCCTCTGAGCCTGGCTCAGGACCCCGGGATGCAGCTCGAGACCCTGAGGCTTTTGCAAAGGGGGAAGAAACTTGTGGGGGACACAAGATTTGCTCCTAGCAATGAGGACACTGAGCAGAGCTGATCCCACACAGCCGTGACCCTGCCGTCACCCCCAGCCCCTGAACCAGCTCAGTGCAAGGGGAGGAAGCACCTGCCCCTCCCCAGCCTCACCTGCAGAGCTCCCTCAGGGCACAAGTCACCCTGTCCTGCTCTCCCTCCCTCCGGGCTGGGCTGCTGCTGACCCTGGAGGCCTTGGGAGGGACAGAGCCACACTTAACAAGGAGTGTTTCTCCATGCACAGTTTTCTCCTACCCTTGCCAGACCACTGCCTGGAGGGCTACTTGGCTTGCTATTGCCAAACACGAGGATTTCAGAGTATTTCACAGGCTGCACTAACAGCTGTCTGCCCTTTTTGTTCTTTCCCTGCCTGCCCTTGTTCTGCTCCTCTTCACCCACCCGCATGTCCCACTTTCTCTGCAGGCTGGGCACTGTGAGTCACACACATCCATCCCATCAGCTCCAATCCCAGACCTCACCAGGGACTTGGATTCTGGGAAGGCAGAGGCTGCGCTGGGAGGGAAGCTGGGGAGCTGCCCTGGCAGAGCACAGATGCTTGGAGAGGGAAAACAGGGAACTGTGGGAGCTCAGAAAAGGAAAGACCTTTAGAAGGAGACCAAGGAGGAGCAAGTGATGCTGTTCCTTCTAAAAACCTCTTATCACCCACCACACAACCACACAGAGCTTTCCCCCAGCTCCACTGGCACACAGTTCCTGGCCATCAAGCCTGCCTGGAGCACAGACCTGGGGAGTCTCTCCCACCACAAAGTGGTGCCCTCACCCCTTCCCCAGCCTGGGCTCCAACCCCCAGCACCTCTCTCCCGGTCTGGGACCCTGGGATGATCAGCTTAATCAGCACAGCTCTTCTGAGGGAGCAAAACTGTCCCTCTGCTTGGGGAGGAAAGGACCTGAGAGGGGCCCTGTCCCAGATGTGCCCTGGGAGCCTTTCCCACGTGCACCAGAAACCCCCTCAGTGGCTCAGCTGCTGGAAGTTGTGTCTCACAGACCAGTAAAATAAGCTCCAGAGGGGAAATCAAGTTCTTAAGCAACGAGGCAGGGACAAAAAGGTCTCTGTTTGGGGGTTTCCAGCCTCTGGTTTTCTGGGAAGCCAATGTTTGCCAGCTTTGGCAGGCTGCAGCTGCCTGAGGCACAAGATGGAGATGGCATTGCCCTGCTTTGCAGAGTTCAGGGCAGGGGATTTTTTTCCCTGAGATGCAAACCCCAGAACGAACAAAGGAATCCCTACTGCTGGGGACAGCAGCAAATTATGCTGAAAGTTATAATTTCCAAGCACCAGGGAAAAAAAAGAGCATCCTCAAAGGAGAGAACACAGAGATCCTGGGGGATCCTGGAACCTCCACCTCAGGACCAGATCTTCCTAGGGAAGGAGGGCAATCTCTTGCAGCTCTCCAGATATCAACACATTCAGTCCTGCCAGCTGCAGAATAACTAAAGAATAAATGAAACATAAATAAAACTGAGTGTTTCATTGTACTTCTCCAGCCCCCCAGACCATAAGGTTATATAAACTATCAATTTCACATAAATAATATGTCTCTGTTGTAACATGCTTTGTGCCCAAAGATCCCAGAGCACTTTAGGAGATTATAAACAAGCTGAAGCAAAACAGAATCACAGTCTCCCAGGTCTGCACGTGGAACCATCCGTGAAATCCCACCTCCTGAGGCTGAAAACCACCAGTGACCACGTTCCCAGGGAGCCAAAGAGAATATGCCGTGGTAAAAAGTCTCCAGTGGGCCTTGCCAACCCAGCTAAGGAACATTCCTCGCTGATCCCAAATTTGGAGATGGTGTTCCAGTGCTGAGCAGACACCTGAGAGGTGCAACCAGCCCCACCCAACCTCCCCATCTCAGGCTGGGCCAAGGGCATGAAAAGGAGGTGGGAAAGAAAACAAAAACTGGAAACCAATGACACAGAAACCAAGTTAATCATCACAGTGGGGGCTGGGGGGGAATCCTTCCCGGCCTCTACGGGCAACCAGCAGCAGCCTGGAAACGCAGGCTTAATTAATTAATTAAAGCCGACTTGAACGTGGTGCAACAAGCCTTGTGAGCACATCGGAGGCATGCAGGATCCTCGGTACAGTTATGCAACCTGTCGATGACTGCAGCAATCCTGGATCCTGCTGTCCAAGACTATTTCAAAGGCTATCCCTGAACTCTGCCCCCCCGTGATGTCCTTCTAATTAATTCCTAGCCTGTGTTTCTTAATGGCCAGATTCACCCTGTTTGATGTGACAACAGCGTTGCCCTTGAACTCAGAGCTGCCCTCTTTGGCTGGCACCCCCTTTCCTGTCCTCCACACCGATTTAATGCTGAGCTGGCGTTTTCCTCCTTCAGCCTTTTCAGAGCTGAAGACTCAGCAGAACCACTCGAAAGGGGTCCTCCCCCAGGCAGCAAATATCCTCCAGCTGCTGCCCCACACCCTCTCCCTCCTGCAGTGAGTCACCCTCCTCCTGCACGCTCACCAAGTATCGCTGTTACAACACGGCCATTTATGTCCTGCCTGCAACTTGTTCCAATAATTAAGATTCCCCAAGGTCCAGCTCGTAGCCTGCAGGCCCGATTTAAGCCCTGGGAAGCTGGTCCTTGGCCAACTTGGTACCCTGGAGGAGCTGGTTGAGTGCTCACACCCCCCCTACAAGACCAAGTCCTCGTAGCTGGAGTCAAATCCTGACCAGGGCTTGAGCAGAGCTGAGCCCTCGGTTCAGCACGTGCCCAAAGGTGAAAATGCATCCCCCCAAACACGATCCTCCTGCTTGAGTTCTCCTTCCCTTCATCCCCCGCTGGAGGACACACAGCTGAGGGGTCACCCATTATTGTCACGAGTGGCTGAGCTTCCCTCTGTGCCACATCACTCGAGTCTGTCTCACACAAATCCAGCAGGGAGAAGAGAAGGTGTGGCGGTGTGAGGGAAGGCTCCAGGGAGACCTCGCTGGGGTCTTCCAGTACCTTGAAGGGGCTTATAAGGAGGAGGGAGGGGGACTTTTTACATGGGCGCATAATGACAGGACGATGGTTTTCAACTGAGAGAGAGAAGGTTTAGGTTAGATGTCAAGAAGAAATTGTTCCCTGGGAGGGTGGGAAGGCCCTGGCACAGGTTGCCCAGAGAAGCTGTGGCTGCCCCTGAATCCCTGGAAGTGTCCAAGGCCAGGTTGGAGCAACCTGGGCTATAGTGGAAGGTGTCCCTGCCCATGGCAGGCATGGAACAGGATGGTCTGTAAGGTCTCTTCCAACCCACCCCATTCCATGACTCTATGAAATCCCAGCTCAGAGTGTCTGCAGAGCTGCTCTAAGCACACCTGCAGCAGTGTGGGTGTTTCCCCCGTGCCCTCTCTTGCCAGCAGAGCTCCACTGACCCACCTGGATGCGTTGCTGACTGAATCTGCTCCGTGTGAGAGCAGCACGAAGCCCTGAACTCGTTCTGCCTGCTCTGCTGTCACCCTGGGAGCTGCTTAATGCGTTGGGCATTGCTCAATGGGCTCCACATGCCTGGCTGATTGATTCCTGGGCTCTCCTGGAGCAGAAACAGCCCGGCTGCACCTCAGCCTCGCATCTCCTGGGCCCTGCATTTATTTTATATAAAGGTGGAAGAAATGAGGAAGGGCTGAAGGTATGTAGGATGTGAAAGCAGAGTGGATTAGTGGGTAGAGCACAGGTAATTAGCAGACAGGTTCCCTGCTCCCAGTTTGGTTGGAGTTGTTGTGAGAACTGGGGCCAGTGAATCATGGGCTGGTTGAGCTAATTCTCCATGACTCCCCATGACTTCATCAGTTGCTGGTGTTTGAAATTCTCCTCTGGAGCCTGTCTAAAGGAGTGCCCTGGGGTTGGCTTAACTGTTTCTGTTCTACTTAGTTTGAAATGGACCCAATTTCTTCACTTTTTCGTCCTGGGGAGATCTGTTTTTCGGTCACCAGCCCGCAGGATTTTTGTGCAGCACATTCCACTTCAGTACAAGCAACAAATACCCGAACTTTCTGCTACAATGGGGAAAAAAAAAAAAAAGGATGTTCAAAACAAGAACAGCATCATCATCATCGACCATTAAATATTAAATATTTTTTAAAAAATCAAAGATTTGGAGAGGTCACAATGATGAAAAATAAGAGGATGAAACAGCCCTTTCAGGGGGGAATAAAGCTCTTTTTTTGCCGAAAACTCTGTTGGTCCCACAGTACGCGCCTCAGTTTCCCTAATTGCCACATGGGGTTAGCAACGCAGACCTATTTTGCAAAGGTGTTGTCGAGTTTAATTTGTGAACCTTTGAAAAGCTGCTGTGAGTTTTTAGAGATGAAAGGCCCTGCAGATGCCAGGGGTGGGTGTGTGCTCTGAGTCACAGGCACAGACAGGGCCCATCACACAGAGCACGGCAGAGCAGACTGTTGTCCTGCGGAGGGAACGTGGGGAGAACCAGTGCAAAAATCACTTACACAAGGGTGAACTCATGCTAGAGAAATCAGGAGCCACCCTCTGGGAGGTGCAAAGATAAAGAGACATCCAGGCTGGGCTGGACTTTGGCTCCCAAATTGGTCTGGAAAACGTGTGTGTGTGTGTGCACAGAGTGTGAGACCTGCTCTGGTGGGACCCCACCTGGAACACTGAGTTTGGATCTGGGGCCCCCAACATAAGGAGGGTGTGGAATTGTTGGAGCAAGTCCAGAGGAGGCCACAAAGGTGATAAAGGGGCCTGGAGCACCTCCCCTGTGGAGACGGGATGGGGCTGGAGAAGAGAAGGTTGTGCGGAGACCTCGGAGGACCTTCCAGTGGCTCAAGGGGCTACAGGGAAAGTAGAGAGGGACTGAAATGACAGGACAAGGAGGGATGGCTTCAGGCTGAAAGAGGGGAAATTGAGGCAGGAGATGTGGAAGAAAGCCTTCCCTGGGAGGGCGGGGAGGCCCTGGCACAGAGAAGCTGTGGCTGCCCCATCCCTGGAAGTGTCCAAGGATAGGTTGGAGCAACCTGGGCTAGTGGAAGGTGTCCCTGCCCATGGCATGGGGTGGGACTGGATGAGCTTTCCAACCCAAACCACGCTGGGATTTATGATTCTAAATGTTCTAAATGCGGTGGGGAACTGGAGCACAAGTTGGGTAACAAACTGCCCTTCAACTAAAAAAAACTGTCCTTCAACTCCACTTCTCCTCCTGTGACCCCCAGGCAGAACTACCCAGCACTGGCAGTGGTTTTGGGCACCAAGACAACCACATGCACCCCGAGTTTCAGGCAGGTGTGGGCAACACATTTCCCAGGAGAGGCCCCAAACAGCAAGAGAGAGGTGGGCCCTGCCTGCAAACGAGGTTTTTTTGGCAGGACAAAGGCACGATGAGGTGCGTAGGGATGATGGGGCAAGGACTGGGCTTGGCAGAGCAGCAGTCCCAGAGTGTGTGGCAGCAGAGGTGACACACTTAACTCTCTCAGGCCACACGTGCACTTTGCTCAGGTATTTGCCAGCAGGACCTGCCCAAGGCACTAAGACCAGGCTCTTGGGTGAGCTGAGCTTGAAAGGGGACCAGTGAAAGTGGAATTATGCAGAAGTGCCTGGTGGCAGCAGGGAATGCTCCTGACACACATGGGAGCCATCCTTCCTGCAGACTCCGGGGAGGCTCAGCCCAGACTAAAAGCAAACGTTCTTTTTCAAGCAGTCCATTTGCCAGGGTCCAAGTGGTGAGGCCCTGGCACAGGTTGGGAACTCCCCATCCCTGGAAGTGTCCAAGGCCAGGTTGGACAGGGCTTGGAGCAAGTAGAAAATGTCCCATGGAGCAAAATGGTCTTTAAAGTCCTTTCCGGCCCAAAGCATTCTGTGACTCTGTGATTAACTCTGCGTTTGTGTCAAGGTCTAAAAATTCAGCCCTTAATCTTTTAACTGCCTTACCTTCTCCAAAATCTTAACAGAGCAGCAGGAAAACCAGGGAGAGCAAGGCCACCTTCTTCCACGTTAGACCTCTTCATACAGATGTTTGTTGTTGCTTGGGTATTAAATGCTGGCTGGAAAAGCTCTGCTGAGTCTCCTCTGTACACGTGAGAACAGGCACCTCCACCCTCCAGTATTTTTAATTACTTGGAGATCTGCAGGACTGTTGATGTTCTAAAGAACAGCTCAGCCCAGACAGCCAGGGGGGAAGAAATACATGTATGTCAGTCAGATTTTTCTTTTATGAAATTGGTTTCTAAAAAAATAGCATTGCCCTTTCCTGCCTGTGACTCATGAAAGACTGTGGCCCTGTTAATAAAAAAATGTCCATTCGAAATCACTGCAAAAGGTGTGGCCTTTCCCAACAACTATTATCCAAAAAAAAAAATCCTGTATGCTGAACCATTTCTCATAGACAGAGAGCCACAATGACATCCAGGCACTAAGAGGGGCTGGATCTATAAGCCAAGAAAAATCTATGAGCCAAAAAAAAAATAAAATAAAAAAATCACTTTCCTTTTGTCTCCTTTTGAACAACAAAGCCCTTGGAAACTGTATCTGTAAGACAGGCACTTGCTGGCTCTCTCCTCTTCCTCTCAGGTCCAGAATGTATCCTGGTCCTGCTTTGGGTTGTCTCTTTTTCCTCAAAAAGAGCTGCAGACCTGGACTTTTCCTCCGCTGCTTAAATCACTTCCAACAGGGGTTTCATTGCGGATGTTTAATGAGACATTACTACAGCTAAAAATCACATTCTCCAGCAACACCACCACTCTGTGAAAATTAAATTGGGCACAAATCTTTGGCGTGGTTAATTTACACCCTGGGCATTGATCTCAGAGAAGTCTCACTGAAAATCCAGGGTATAATCTGAAATTACGTGATACGGGATCAACCTCCTTCTTTTGAAGCTGCTGGAATTCACCAGTGCGTATAAAGAGCCTTTTTTCTTCTGAAATCCGTGATTCCAACAAGGGAGCATTTCCCAGGAATACGCCTAGCGGAGGCAGATCTGTTTTTTTAAAAACTTCTTTTAAAACTATCAGTTCTTTTTTTTTTTTTTTTTCCTTCTTCTTCTTCTTTTTTTTTTTTTTTTGTCTTGCAAGAAATATTTCGGCCGTGCGGCTGCAAAACACTTCCTCTTCCAGGTGTGTTCCAGGTGTGTCTCTGAGCTCAGAGTGGACATCCATGGGAAGAGCGACATGGGATCCACCCGAACCCTCATCTCCGAACACACACTGGGGGTTTTGTTTTCCGGGGGCACGTTTTGGATATTACGTGGCCCGTGGGAAGAGCAGGGCCAGCCAAGCTTTGCTCGAGGCCAGCTGTGTTGTTCTGATGGATTTCCAGGCCTAGATGGATGGACCTTGCACAAACCCCAAAATAAAGATAATAGAGTTTTTTTAAAGCCGGTATTAACCATATTTCCCCTCCCTGTCCTGCTGAGCACAGTGAGCCCTCGGGGGAGCCCCGCTGAAGAACGCTTCATTCTGGGCGTTCGTTTTAATTACAGCCCCTAATTATTTTGGTGCGTGCGGATGACCCAGTTAGCAAACCCATCCTGGGCATCTCGTGGTCTCTCCACCCCTGCCCATCTCTGCGAGGAGGGAACCTCAGCTCTCCTGGCAACAGGGAGCAGGATTATTTTTGAAACAAGCGGTCGGACTGGTTGCCACATCTTAATGAAAATGATTTTTTTTAAAAAGGCATTTCTATGTATATAAACAAGCCCTTCCTCCCAAACCTGGTTAGACAAGAATGTTCCTGGGTGTGGACTGCCTTGTATAATTAACTGCACAGCTGTAGCTTCTGATCCCTCAACGTCTGCTCCTTTCTTCCCCCCTCGCATCTCCCCGGCACAATCCAGGCGTTCTCCTCCTCCCTGCAGGAGCTCCAGGTGCGTCACTTGGGCAGAAGGTTTCCTGCATTCCACAGCCATTCCTTGCTGAGACAACGACCGGGCCAGAGGAACCCGCTTTGGAGGGGGCTGAGAGGCAGGAGCTGGAGGAACGAGTGAGCACAGGAGCCACTTGCCCTGTTTAGACCATGGAAACGGGGAGTGCAGCGAGGACCAACGGGACCACTGGGAAGGCCGAGGATGTGAAGAGCCCAACCACGCCAAAAAAAGAAGAAGAAGCGAAGAAGGTGACGAGCCCTGGCGGGGGTGAGAAAGAAGCTATAAAAGGCACGGGCGGTGCTGCGCTGGAGACGGGGCAAATCAAGAGCTCCCTTTTCTCTGGGAGTGACTGGAAGAGGCCCATCATTCAGTTTGTGGAGTCATCCGATGAGAAGAGGTCAACCTACTTCAGCATGGACTCGGCTGATTCCAAGAAGATGCAGTATGCCAGCGGACAGATAGGAGACATGAGGAGGCCAGCCCTCTCCTTCCCAGAGAAAGGCGACCTCAGGAAGTCCCTCTTCTCCTTGGATTCCAAAAAGAGCTTCCTGCCCAGTGACGGGGAGGGGAGGAAGTCCTTGTTCTCCGGGGGGCAGATGGGGGACCTGAAGAAATCTTCTCTGCCTCTGGTGGAGACGGGTGACCTGAGAAGACCCTTCAACAAGCCGGACAGAGCAGCTGGCTCACGGCCCAGGGTGAAGCTCGAGGATGTTCTCTGTGACTCCTGCATCGACAACAAGCAGAAGGCTGTGAAGTCCTGCCTGGTGTGCCAGGCTTCCTTCTGCGAGCTGCACCTCAAGCCCCACCTGGAGGGAGCGGCTTTCCGGGACCACCAGCTCCTGGACCCCATCAGGGACTTCGAAGCAAGAAAATGCCCTGTGCATGGGAAGACCATGGAGCTGTTCTGTCAGACGGACCAGATGTGCATCTGCTACCTCTGCATGTTCCAAGAGCACAAGAACCACAGCACAGTGACAGTGGAGATCGAGAAGGCAGGGAAAGAGGTAATGGTAATTCTCTCTTTGTTTCGTGCTCCCATCAGTCCGTAGATCTCGATGTGACACCCCAGCCTTTGCTCTCCAGCCTGCAGTCTCTGCTCAGGTCGTGTCTGTGTGTGATCCTGGGATGCAGGGGTGGTGGATGGGAAGTGTTTAGCGGAGGACTGATACTGCCTGGGTGCTGCTGTGATGGGATTGTTGTTCTCCTGATGGCTGGTTGCAGCAGCACAGCGCTGGTGGTGTGTTGCAGGCTGGATTTGGGGGATGGAGAATGTGGTTTCCACCCCTGGTTGCACACCTGATTTTAGGCAGAAGCTGAATCAAAGCCCTAGAAAAACCCAGTCTCCAGTTTTGACAGTGTTTGTGTAGTGTTACCCACAACCAGAAAGGTGGGCATCAGGTTCCTCCAGAATACAGGTGGTCAGGTGAGAGGCTGCTAAAGTTACTGGTGGGTACTGGGTGACTGTTGAAAATTGCCATCTCAGCTCCTTGGAGTGAGATTATAGTTCTTTTACTTATCTGTTATGGATATAATAATGAATAGTGTCGAGCCACACCTGTGGGAAGAGGCTTTTGAAGCTTAGATGAAGAAAAAACCCTGGTGCCAGCACAAAACATGATCATTTCCCCTGGAGTGCTACTACAGTGGGTTTAGAGGATGGACATCTAAGGAGATGTAGACAGTGCTCACTAATGAAGTGCCTTTCACCTTTGTTTGCTCAAAGCCTCGTGCTGTTTGCTTTCTGGGTGGGTGGATGATTATTCCACAAGATCAGGCTCTCAGCAGGTTCCCTGCTGCACATCCCCGTGGTAAAAGCGTGTCCTGGCCTAAAACCTTCCAAGCAGACGGGGCAGGAGAGATGGCAGAAGGGAGACCCATGACGTGATAACAACTGAAAACAATTTGCCTGGAGTCCCCCAGTCGGTCCGTGGCAGACACTGGAAGGGCACTCAGACCTGCTAAATCCTGTTCTTAGGCACAGCCCGAGCCATGCTCTGATGTGGTGAACAGGCAAATCCAAGTACCTGCTGTTGGAAATTCTGGAGTTACCCTTCCTTGGAGGAACAGTTTAACTCTTTCTAAGGAATGGGGAAGATTTATCTCATAAGGGTGAAGGAGGATCTTGTGTTGAGCTTATCTCTGTCTCCCCGTTTGGTCTTTCCTTGCCATGTCATCTCCAACTTGCAGCTTTGCTGAAACCAGACAAAGCTTCTTCCATGCCCCAGCCAGCCTTTCTTCAATTCCTGCAGGGCTTGCCAGCCTGCTGTTTGTTCCATAATTGCTTCTTCTTGTGGTTTTGATGTCAGCTCTGAACATCTCACAGTTCTAAACATGAAGCCGTGTCTTGTGTCTGCCAGGGTGTCCGATCCCTCTGAGCTGCTTCTGCTGGAATGAGCTTAACAGCTGCTTCCTGAGGAGGCAAAACCAGCCTGATCTTCTTCCTGTGGCTGGCTGGATCAGCAGCACCTTGCTTTTAAAGAGGGAGCCACAGCTGAGCAGATTTACCTATGATTTAAATGATATTTCATTTCCCTCTCAGAGTCCTTGGAGTCCCTGTGCCACTCATAAGCTCCGCAGTTTGGTTCCTGCACTGTCCCTGTGCTGATCCTGCTGTTTCTAAGCCTGAAGGATTTAGGGCTTTATCAATATGAATCACACACACATGTGCAAGTTTCTCCTGACAACGAGTTTGGTCCTGTTGTAACTTGAGCGAGTATTCACTCAGACAAAAACAATTAACAGAAGAGCTGTTGCTTACAAATGTTTATTCCTAGCCCTGATTTATTCACCGTAGGTGGAGCCTTAGCAAGAACCACAAAGAGGAATGAGCATTTCCAACCCTTTGTGTGTTCCACCTACCCTTATCAAGCCTTGCAAATCAGAGCTGGAATGTGACCACAAATTGGAAAAGTGGCTGGTGCTGAGGGCCTTTGGGGAAGGGATAAGCAAAAAACCCACAGCAGGTCATCCCTATCCCTGCCCCATTTTCACAGCTTGGAATCCAAGCAGCTCCAGGGTAGCTTTGCTACCTTCAGATTTGCTGACTGTGCCACTGGACTGGTGACCAGAATACAGAGAGACCCTGTCACGCAGTGTTGGATGTCAAGGATTAACTGGTTCACCTGCAAGGATTCCCTAGTCCCTGGCTATTCTGTGACTCCAAGACTGGAGAGGATTCCAGGAGAACTGGTGTTTCTGTTTGGCGCTGCACTGTCACTCTGGGTGCTCAGCAATGCGGTGGCACAAAGCTGTCACATGATCAGGTGGTTTGGGTGCATCTGTCCTTTTGCACTGCAGAATTAACGCAGGACTCAGCCCCTTTCACGGGTCTGTCTGTGCTGGGGACCTATAGAGATGCTGTGCTGCAGTGTTGGGAAAGATCCTGCTGTAGAGTTAGGAAACTCTGCTTGCTTCACGGTGCAGACAGGGCTTAGGAGAAGAGGAATGCAAACTAGCCAGCAGACACACACCTACTACTTAGAGCACTTGGCAAGCAGTGGAAAGCCTGATATCTCTGTCTCAGACAGAGAACACAGCAGCATCGTCCACTTTTCAGGAGCCTGGGGTGAGAGTCACTCACCCCCCTCTTCCTTTTACCCCAGTGGAAGGCACAGGGACTCAGACAGAGCCATTTGTTCTGAGTTTCCACCTGGTGCTATTTGCGTATTTTACCCAGCAAACGTTTAATGCCTTCCCCAGATCCACTTTGCGTTGGTTTCCTGCTACAGATTTAAAGGAAAAGTAACCCCCCTGCACCAGAATCAGTGCAAGAAACAGCCAAGGAAAAGTCTGTGAGGCTGGGGAATAACCACTCACACTTGAGAAGTGAGAATTGTCTACAGCAGCTTGTACACTCAAATAAAACCCCGCGGCCAGCCTGATTTATCAGCAGAACCAGGGCCCCCCTTGCAGACAGCATCCTTCATTTTGAAAGGGGATCCTTCATTCCAAACCTGTTTTACAGGCCTGTGCTCAAAACGAGACAACTTCACCTTTGCCTGCCAGTCCCAGAGCTGTAAATAACCTGCCATTATCTCCAGCACCAGCCTTGGTGCTCAGCGGGCCAGGTTGGGGCTCTGCTGAGAAGCACTTTGATTTTATTTTGATTTTTTCTTTTATTTTTGTGTTTTTGTTTTTTTTTTCCTTGAAGTCTTTACCTTTAAAGAAGGGTTCACATTGTACCTCAGGTACAGGGAACTGCTGTGCAGGAATGGGAGCTGGGTGTTCCCAGTCTCCAGGAAGCTGCTTTTTGAGACTTCACGGAGGCTGAACCAGGCTTTGAAGTCAACCATCCCCAGGGATGGATCCAGAGGGATTTCCATCCCCTCTGCCTTGCTTTCGCTGACCAGAGAGGAAACAGGAGTGTATCAGTATGGCAGTATGATGGAATATCATGGGATCAACATGGAATGTCAACATGCCACTGCTGCAGTGTGGCTGTGAGACCTTATCTCCAGCAGTTGTGGGTCATCTGTGGACACAGCTTAACAGAGATGCTCTTTCCCCAGAGGTGGTGCAGTGACTGCAGGATGCTCTTCCTAGCTGGAAAGCTGGGAAAGCGACCTGCTGCAAGCTGGGATTTGAGCAGATTTGCCTGTTTGCCTGCTTTCTGCATTAATGCCTCTACGGTGAGGGCAGAATCCAGGGAAAATCCACCAGTTTGCAAGTCAGGAATTCTCTTCAAACCGTGCAGAGAGCCTTTTCTGGCCTCTGCTCCCACAATGCCATGTTTGCAGGATGCTGGCAGAGGCTCCAGAGATTTTAGCCCACTGGGGGGGGCGAGGGGAGGAAATGCAGTTGTAAAACCAGCAGAACTGATATCTCCAACAAATTCCTGACTTCTCAGCCGTGTCGTTTCCAATCCTGGCCCTACACTGGGGCAACTCGTTTGGACAGCACTTCTCCAGCTTCATTATTGGGTTGGGATGTTGCTGCCAGTAATTAGCACAGCTCTCCCAGGCTGGTGACACAGGGGTGTTCCCTGATTCAGCCACTGGGTTCCCAGAGCATTAAGGGCATGATGATGCTTGTACTGCTGCCTTGCAAAAACGAGTTGCATCACGATGCAAGACTCATAATCTCACATCTCCAGGTCTTCTCCACAGCTCAAGGGCTGGGTACAGTTGTGGATGTTTAGGTGTACACTCTGAACTTTCACTTAGGCCTCCTGGCTGGCCTAATTAACTTCGACTCTAGCAGGGGATCCAATCTTAGCTCAAGTACCCTCAGTGCCACCATTTCTCAACTTGCTCTGCTCAAACTGAATGGTCTAAACTTGTATTTCCTAGATCTTCTTCATTGTTACTGTTATTTCTGAACTGTAGGGACTCCCCCTGCAATGGGAATGGTGTTTCTGTGTTATCTGTCACTGGGGTCTTCCGAACCCCAAGTCTCACCCAATGGATTTGTTCTGGATGGTCCATCTCAAGAGAATCAGGGTTTTCTGCCCCTGGAAAATTCGAGAAATACCAAGAAAGCTGAGAGAGAAGTTTCCTCATGGGGGATGAGGTTGAGGTGGCTGTCCCTAGTACCTGTAATTATACATATATGTGATATATTGGACAGCTGAACCAGCCTTTCAGCCAGTCACAGACTGAGCAGGGTCTTAAAAACATCATGAAATCCTGATGTGGTCCATCTCCAGAGCACCCCTATGAACCCTTATGCCCATCTCATCAGTTCTTGTACTATTGCAGAGTCTCCCTGGACCTGCTTTGAACACTTCTATCACTTGGGTTGGGGTTTTTTTGGTTGTATGTTTTTAATGTTTGTAGTATCACACAACCACCCCTCCCTTCACCTCCCCTGCCCTTGCTGGTGTCTGTGCCGGTGTTTCCTTTTGCCATCAGAAGGGATGTTTTAACCCCTGCCAAACCTGGATGAGTGTGGTATTTGCATTCTGGCGATTGGAACGACCTCTGTAATTTCCATTTGCAAGTCATAAATCTCTCACTCTAAATGGTTGTGTGGGTCTGCCCTTAAATAGTTGTTACATCCCATCCCAGAGGCACCCAAACTATCTTTCTGGGCAAAGGGATGTTACAACTGCAACATGCTTAGAATCACTTTTGAGCAAGTAATACTTTCCAAAATTCCTTGGAGACCCATCTTAATTAAAAAGGACTGTAAATGTATCATGTTGTTATCACCACCTTCCAGCCACCACCTGACTTTTTTTTTCCCCCTCTTACCTTTCACTTCAAATCCCCTGTGTTTGGCCGTGTCTGTGTGGCTGTGAAAGGTCTGCTCTCCCCCCAAAAAATCCCTCCAGTCCTTCTCTGTATGATTTCACTTCCATTCTTGCCACAAGAAAATCCTGATATTTAGGGATGAGGAGGGAAATAATTGCTCGGGAGATGTGCTTTTTCGACTGCTTTGCTAACAACTAATACCATCTACGTGTAGCTCTGTGGCTCGAGAAAACAACTTGCATTTGAGTGTAATTACAGTGGTTAATGCAGTGCAATGGAAAAAAAAATGATCTAAAATGTTTTTATCTCATTGCATTTTCCTGCTCTGCAAAGGTCTTGATGCAGAGGACAGTCTCACATGAGAATGGAAAAAATCATGGATTCCTCCAAGTCACTGTCTTGGAAATGTGCAAACTGTTGGATCAAACTCATGTCTTCGCTCTTTTGATCAGTAATAGAGAAAATGTTCTCATCTATGTGGTTGCCGGATGAACCTGTACCACAAACCCCTTTCATATGTACCCTGAACCCCTGCAGAAGATGAGATTCAGCTCAGGACCTCACTCAGTTCACTCCTGAAGGCTGTCAGGGTGTTTGGATCATATTTAGAGGGCCCGTGCTCTCCTCACTAACTCCCACCAACAAGGGCAGTGACAGTGTGAGGATGCAGCTTCTCTGCTCTGAGACATTTTTAGGTGCATTTCCCCATTTTGGTTCCCCCTTTCTTGTGTTTTACAAGGCAACAAAACAACCGAGGAATTGCTTTCCCTATAAATGGAGATTTTCTGAAGTGGAGCAGCAGGAGTCAGTGGCTCTCCGAGGCAGCTGTGCCTGATTCCAGCTCAGGGGGATGTGACTGGCACCCTGAGGGGCTGCTCTCCTGGTCTGGGCTGCTGGACAGATTGTTGCCCGCTGTCCATCCTGACTGGAGAATTGGGAAGTTTTTAACTCCCGCTCCGAGGGTGACTGTGATCAGTAAAGACCCAGACTGATCAGTAAAGACCCAGATTGATCGATCAGTAAAGACCCAGATCGATCAGTAAAGACCCAGATCTATCAGTAAAGACCCAGATCTATCAGTAAAGACCCAGATTGATCAGTAAAGACCCAGATTGATCAGTAAAGACCCAGATTGATCAGTAAAGACCCAGATTTTCCCGTTCTTGGACGGGCAGCTGGGCAAGTCGCTTGGGAGCAGATTTATCCATCCGGCATCTCCCCTGCCTCTAGTTGTTGCTCTCAGTGTGAGTGCTTTTGGGTCGTGCAACCATTTGCCAGAAGATGCCACAGGAGCAGCAGGTCTGCAGGACTCTCCTGGCACGACCCAGCCCAGTTGCAGAACACGGGTCATTTCTGCCAACTGTGTGAGTTCCTCAAGAGCTCTGGGGTGAGTGTCCCACAGCCAGATCGCCTGTAGCCATAGCTGTGCACACATGAAACACAGAAACACCTTGAAATGCGTCAACAGAGGCTTTGTCATGATGTGCTGGGCAGGGCCGTGGTGAATATGAAGGGCCCGGGGAGGGGCTGCCTGGAGTTAACGGGGAGCACGGGGCATTCCTGACATCCCTCAGCTCCAGTCCCATGGGCTGCCCTGCAAGTGTCTGCTCTCAGCTTCCCTGGGAAGCCAGTGCACAATGAGATGCAAATGAACCCCAGTGAAGCTGCTGATCTAAGCCAAGCAGGTTGACTACACCTCCTCCCTCCTCCTTTTGTGTGTTTTTTTATTATTTTTTTTTTTTTAATTTTTTTCCAAGCATTCCCCAGCTTCATCGTAACATGAAAGCTCCCAATTCAGAGCAAATTAATCCACAATCCTGTCCAAACAGAATTCCTGCCGGAGGCATCATCCTCTTGTTGCAACACTCATCAAACGTCATTCCGTAATTAGATGAAAACTGTTATTGCTGCAGAGGCACACCCTGGGACGGGCCCTGCCCTGCACACACAGCTGAATTTTGAAACAGGCCTCTTCCCCCTCCAGCTCATGACTCTCATGTGATTAAAAAGAGGCACGGTGGTAGGTGGGTGCCGGTGCTGAGGGAGCTGGATCTCCTGACCCAGCCAGCAGCTCTGGGATGCTGTCCAGTGGCAGCACATGATCTCCATTTCAAGCGGTGCCAGGAGCCTGTGCCTCCCAGCCGTTCCTGCTCGGGGCCAGGCGCAGCAGTGGCAGCACAGAGCTGCCGGCCGCTGGGCCACCCTCAGCCCCAGCTCATGAGACTCCTTCCTTCCCTTCCCCTCTCTCCCAGGCCGAGCTCTCGCTGCAGAAGGAGCAGCTGCAGCTGAAGATCATCGAGGTGGAGGATGAAGTGGACAAGTGGCAGAAGGAGAGGGACCGTATCAAGGTGTGTGTGAGATGTTAAGGCCGCTTACGGCTTTCTTTCCCGCTCTCCCACATCCTCCTTTCCTCAATTTCCCGGCCGCCTCCAGCTCTGACTCACTAATTTTCTCGCCCATCGCTCTCCCGAGCTCACTCCTGCCAAACCTTGGCAAGAGAGCTCCTGCTGAAGCCACCTTGCGACACGTCCTGGGGGAGATCAAGGACAGGCAGCGCGGCCTTGGTACAAAACCACCCCAGGCACCTCCCTGCTCTGGGTGCCTGGTGGTTCCCCAGTCCCCAGTGGCCAGGCAGGGTCGGAAACAAAGGCGTTGCTGCTCCTCTTCCCACCAGACCACACGCAGGAATAACCTGCAGAAGGGCTCTGGATAACCCAAGCTGAGATAAGGCAGCACTTCCACCAGCAAACACCTTATTTATAGTGGAACAGCTTATTTCCATACTGATATAAGGCTCCTTTATAATTCTTTCACCGTGGCAGGGGTTGGAATGTAGCAATGGTATTATTTTTTTTTTTTAATTTTTTTTTCTTTTTTCATTTGTACCCTCACTGAATAGAGCAGCAAAAACACTATTTGGAGACGCCCCAGAAAATTTGCATAATATTAATAGACAAAGCCATTCTTCTCCCTTTCATGTGGTGCACACACACTGGCTCACCAGTTCTGCTTTTCATCTGCTTTATTATTATTATTATTATTACTACTATTATATATTATTATTGGAAACCTGACCTAGAAATTTTAACTCTGAATATCGTTACATCCACAGTCTTTCTGGGGAATATTTCAGAGGGACCTCGAGGTCAGGTTTGCAAAAAGTGTTTCAGCACCTTTCATCTTTTGAAATGGGAGGAATTTGATGTTCAAATTGTTGAGGAGCCAGAACCGTGATTTAGAAGGTTAAACAGTGTTTTTAAATATCACCTAAGAGTGCAGTTTATGAATTGAAATAAAAGGTCTGCTCTTACAGTCAGGAAGACATCATGCCCTTTGGATTACATACACATAATCATTGCAGGAACAACTATTACTTCTCTTGGCACAACTTCTCTGGTGCTAAGACTTGCACACCTGGAGTCTCCACAGTCTAAATGCCAGGAGTCCTTGGCAAAGTCCTGTTGGCAAAGTTACTCCCTGAAAAGTTGAATATTTTCTTTCTCCCGTGTCTTTTCCTGCTCCTCCTCTCTCTGAACTCACCCTCAGAATTACACCACCAACGAGAAAGCCACGGTGGACCAGCATTTCAAGGAGCTGATCCGTGACCTGGAGAGGCAGAGGGATGAGGTGAAGGCTGCCCTGGACCAGAGGGAAAAGATTGCATCAGAGAACGTGAAAGAAATCGTGGATGAGCTGGAGGAGAGGGCAAAGCTGCTGCGGGAGGACAAGGAGAACAGGGAGCAGATCCACCAGATCAGCGACTCCGTGCTCTTCCTGCAGGTAACTAAGACTCCATTGTAATTTTCTCTTTTCCCACTGAAGAGAGGATTTGGCCTAAGGACAAATCCCAAGTGAGTTTCACACGTGTTCACCTCCTCCAGTTCGATGCACACCCAAGTCAGGAACTTGCCTTCACAATTGAAGCTGTTTCTGCTCTGGGAGGTGATTGGACATGCAGGTTTTTTTACAGATGGCTACAACCCATGGACAGAGCATTTGTCTGCCCTCTCCATCTTCAGCTCCCATACTACTTGGAGCCTAACATTAGCCAGTTCCTCCATCTCTCATGTTCCTCAGTAACCTTTTTTTTTTTTTTTTGGCAGGAATTTGGGGCTCTGATGAGGAATTACGTGCCCCCTCCCTCTCTCCCAACCTACAGTGTGCTGCTGGAAGGGGAGAGCATGAGCCCATCCATGGGGCTCCTCAGGGATGACCTGCTCAACGTCTGCATGAGGCACGTGGAGAAGATCTGCAAGGCAGACCTGGGCCGCAACTTCATCGAGAGGAACCACATGGAGAACGGTAAAACAGCCCAGAGACTCCCCCTCTCTCCTTCCCCTCTCACTGAAAATCTACCAGTTGAAAGTCCGATTTTCCAAGTAGAAAGGTCTCCATTTTGGTGTTCAGTTAAGCTACAGCTGGGAACTGGGATTAAACTCACTCTGTTCCACCTGACAGGGCTTTCCTGCCTGCCCTGGGCCAGGGGTTCCAGGGGACACACAGGGCCAAAGGGTCCCCACACTTCTGTGGTTCCTAAGGACAGCTGATGCTTCTCAGGTGAATAAATCACAGCACTGCAATGAATCTTCAAAGGTTATAACCCACTTCCTTTCAGTGGCTCCCAGTTAGCTCTGAATAAAGGATTTATCTTGCATCAGGCTCACACCTAAGATTAGGAGGACTAAGATTGGGGCGCTGCAATGGGGCTGAGCAACCAAGGTTCACTTCCCACAGACAGCCTTTGTAACCTTGGGCATGTTACTTAATCCCATGAAATGACCTCTTGCCCTAAGAATAACAGGGATGGGAATTAACAGTTATCTCTGCAGGCTGCTGTAGGATATAACCTATTAGTAATTGAGGAACCCCAGATACCAGAACAATAAAGGTCAAGAAGCTGGGTATGTGATGGGAGGATAATTTGCACCCTGCTCTTCAGGAGGGTGTGTGGCTCAAAAAGATGCAGGAACAACCTCAAGTCCAGTTCACCCAAATCTGCTGCAAATCTGCTGCAAATCTGCAAGATCCCTGTTAATTCACTCCAGCTCCCAGCACTTAACATTCCTCCCACATTAATACACTACACTATCTAGTGCCACCATCCTCCTTCATGAGACATGAATTAGATGGACCAGATACTTCTGGACCGGAGAACCAACCCTGCAGAAAAGTCAGAGAACACACTCCAAGTGCTCATGGTGCACAGCTAGATTTGAAAACTCCCCCTGCCCTCAAAGTAGTACCAGGAATTGAACATTATTTACCTTTCAACAGCTAATGGTGCAGCAGTCCTGGTCAGATCCTCAATACTCCACATGCTGAGAAATCTGGCTATAACTGAGTACAAGTAGATGACAAGCAGCTCAGATCCAAAAATCACTTCTGTACATTTTTCTTCCTTCCTATTTTTTTTTTTTTTCTCCCGAAGCTTTGCAGAAATTTCCATCTGCTGAGCTGGTTTTTGCCAGTCCTGAGGCAAATACATTTTGACTTGGCCAGCTGTGCAACCCAACAAGATTATCTGGTAGCTCAGGATAAAGACTGACTGTTCCTGGATACTTGATCACTTTTAATTGGGGTCTCCTCCTTTTGCTGATGCCACTGGTACTTGAAATCCGTGGAATTCCAGTGCCAAAACATTTCTGAGCAGGGCAACTAAACGCTGCCAGAAACCTGGGTACTTCCAGAGGCTTTACCAGGGATTTAGTGGACACAGCTTGGAGTCTGCCTAATGAAAAGAACAGTGGTATCCACTCAGTCGGGAAATGTTATTTAAGGTGAGTCTCAGGAACTTCAGAGCTCTCCCTTTTCCAAGCTACAGTTACACATGAAAGAGGGCAGCACTCTGCATCCAGTGACTGCAAGGAAATAGCTCCAAAATTACTTAATGGATTTAATTAACTTGGACTCCCCCTGAGTCACTGCAACAAATTCATTTGCTACTGGCTTGATGTTCTGGTGTAAAAACCTTCCCAGGAAGAAATACTATATTAATGGAATGAAACCTGCTTAATAGCAGACTCCAAAGGGAATCCACTTTCTTTTAGTTGTCATAACAGGTACCTTACGTAGCAGAGTGGCAAGGAGGCAAATAATCAGGGAGCATCCAGGGAGTTTAAATAACAGAGAAATAAACTGCAGAAATAAAATGAAAGTTTGTTCAGTGACTTAAGAATCAAAGAATGGAACTACTTAAACATGGGAACCGAATTTGCTTCCTTGCAGAGAACAATAGGTTTGTGTAGGCCTTCAGAGAAAGTATTTTTGTGAGCAAGTGTACTGATAAAACATCATTTCCTGTGGATGGATCAGTGTCAGAAAACCAAACCCAGGCTGTGAAAGAGCTGCCAAAAGAGCAGATTTCATCCGCTGTGCATGAGGCCTGGACTGACCACCCTTGTCCAAGAGTCTAGAGCTGTTTGCTACTTTATTTTAGCACCTTTCTCTAAAAGCTGAAGGAGCCACTGAGCCCTCCCAGCACTGACTTGCTGGAGCTTTATGTACTGGCAGTTCTAGAGCAGGAGGTTGAAAGCCAGGCCTGTGCTCAGGTTGAACACCAAAGGAGCCAAGCCCAGACCACTGCTTTTGAAGTGGGGGACATTTTTAGCCCCACAGCAGCATTTTGGCAGGAAAATGCCACAAGCCTCAAATCTCCCTATGGCTTTTAGGAGATAGTGCAGCTACACAGTGGCCAAATGCTTCGAGGTGGGCTGTCCCAAGGGAACTTCGTGTTTTAGAATCCTGGGCAGCCACAGCTTTATGTCCCAGCCAATTAAAAAAAATTTGTTCTCAAAGAGCAGAATCACCTCTGCAGCGCTTGAGGAAGCAATTCCACTCTGTTATCCCCTTCATCCTACTCCCCTCCCTCTCAGGGCCACTAAACTTCCCCCCTCTCTGCTCTGCTTCTCCAGGTGACCATCGGTTCATGATGAACAACTACGAGTGGAACCAGCCTGACAACTTGAAGAGGTTTTCCATGTTCCTGTCTCCCAAAGGTATGGCACCCTACAGGTGGTCAGGCTTCCTCCAAACCCAGCTTAGGAAAGGACCTTCATTGATGATGTGCCCCAAAGTTTGCTTTCCCTCCGTCCCTCTGCATGTTTATGCTGAGTCTTCTCTCCAGCTTACAGAGCTCTGAGGAGGTTTTGCCTTTTCATCTCAAACAGGGCAGAAAAAGAGAAGAGCTGAAGATGCTGAACTCCTTCAAAGAGCGTAGTTTGTGAATATAGAGTTTTAAGATGTCTCACTGGGTTAAAGTCAGTGCCATTCTCCACCCAAAGCTTATCTCACTGGGCCATCAAGTGTGAAAGCTGCTCTAGGCTCCCTCTGCGTTAGGATTTTACCTTCACCAGCAAACATGATTTTTTCCTTGCAGGAAAAGGACAGAAGAAGTGAGAAATGTGTCCTAAAAAAAAAAAAAAGCAGGAGCCTGGAGTTCCTTTCCGAGCTCTGACCACAAGAGCCCTGGTGATTTGCTTATGTCCCAGTTGTTGCACGACCAGTGCAGGACGAGCCTTGGGAGGGAACGAGTGTTGTCAACACGTTCAGTTCCCAAATGACAGCTGCCATTTCTAAACTGGCATCAGGACCCTCCAGAGCGAGGAGCTGAGGGTGCTGAAAGCCCAGGCGAGGCACTGCCTGTAGAAACCAAAAGGGCAGGAAGGGTAGCACGAAATAAGTGACCAGATTTCAGCCCTGCCAGGGTTTGCCAGATGCTTCCAGCCGCGGGGGCAGATGGTGGGCAGGGATGTGCCAGCAATTAGCAGTGGCACTGCCCTGAGGGTGTATTCCTGCTCTGCCTTGGGGTTTCCTGGGGACAGCCCAGCTCCCGACACTGAGCCCTTTGTCTGGAGCTCCCCTTTGCCCTTCTCCTCAGCTCCCTGCCCACGCCTGGCAGCCCTGCCTGGCGCCCAGGGGGCGCGGAGGTTGTTTGGAGCAGATGCCAGGGGCAGGGCTGGCATTCCCAGGCTTTAGCAGGGCTGTTTCCCGCAGGGCCCCCGGATCAGGGGGCAGAAGGGCATTTTGCCAGAGGTTGGTTTTGCGTGGAGCCTGTCTCCAAACACCTCCCAGATGGCTGGTGCTGCTCTGCTGCCCCGGCTGTCTCAGGGCTTTACAGGCCCTGTGCAGCCAGGGAAACACGACGCGTCCTGCTGAGCAGAGCTGAGGATGCTGGGGAGAGACCACAGGCTCAGCCCTGCACCCCAGAACTTGTCAGCCTTGAGGGAAGTTCGAAAGTTCATTCTGAGACTGCACAAGCTGAGCCCAATCTCTACCCAAAATGGGAAGCTTTGAGTTCGGGTGCAAACAGCCCCACGTGCATTTGAAGAGTGCGGGTGGGAGGAACAATGCCACCCTGCTGTCACTGCTGCCACGCGTGCCTGGGGCAGGGCTGCACCCTGACGTGGCAAAAGGAAAGGAAAAGCCATTTTTGGCAGTGCCACAGCACTGTAGTGCCTGAACTCCCCTCTGCTCCTCCCCGGAGGACCAGCTGTAGACACCTGGGAGTAGAAGCTCCCTGGCTGCCCGCTGGGATCCAGCATCCCAACCTCCTGAAGAGGCAGGAGGGATCACCAGGGACTGCTAAATCCAGGGTCTCTCCTTTAGTGATGTCTGCCCTGAGCACTGTGAGGGCTGTACGACAGTCTGCAGTCCAGTGGCCCCACAAATACGGGGTGGGGGGGAGCATTTATTCCACCTACACATCTGAGAGCACAGCCTGTGCTGCCTTCCAGATTACTCATTCCGTGTTTTCTACCAACAAAGTCGCTTTGTCCAAAACAACTAAAGCACGTGGTTGCACTGGGTTCTCCAGCAGGGTCAGGGCTCCAGCACTGCAGAAAGGATCCAGCTGCTGAAGCCACACTGATGGGCAGTTTGGGAACAGAATGAATCAGCAGGCAAAGCAGGAGATGTGACCCACTAATCTGGCATGCTGGCTGGCCCAGGATTGCCTGATGAATAATGCAACATGCCCATAATCATTTAACTCTCTGGAGCTTTCTGTGCTCTCTCCACGTGTCCTGTCCAAGTCCGGCACTACAGTCGATTGCATCTTTCCTAAGGAATTCTGTAAAGTGGGAGGAGAAAAAGAGGACCACCCTTTGCACTGTGTAATGTGCACAGAATCCTCGAGGACCTCATGACAGTTTAGTAACACACCCTTTTTTTCTGGCTTGGGTTTGGGTCACTGCAAACTCTGCCTGAGGCCACAGTGGAAAGTGTTTTCTGGACTGAGGAATGCTGCCCAAGTAGTGCTCTGTGCTAACTGCAGTGATCCAAACAAGAGACTGCTTGGATTTGAGCTGAGCCTATAAGGTTTTAAGCCCTGCTCAAATTCAAGGAGACTTCCACTGCTCTTGTTATTAAAGAGAGTATCGTAAATAATGGTTTCAAACTGAGAGGTTAGGTATTAGGAAGAAATTCTTTATTCAGAGGATGGTGAGGCCCTGGAACAGGTTGCTCATCCCTGGAAGTGTCCAAGGCCAGGTTGGACAGGGCCTGGAGCCACTTGGTCTAGTGGAAGGTGGCAGAGGGTGGAACTGGATGATCTTTAAAATCCCTTCCAACCCAAACCATTCTATAATTCTACCATAAAACATTTGCCCGCAGGGATGACATAATGAGGCAGAGGGGAGACATAACATGTTTCAAAAGATAGAGGAACAATTTTTTTCACCTGCTTAATGCTCCTTTCTGTCCTCTCCCACTGAGCTTTCTTCTCCTGATGCTGCAAACAGTTTGGCCAAAGCCAGGAAGGGGTTGGAAAGATCATCTTGTGCCTTTGGAAGTCTTTGAGTGAAGAGTAGAAGGGACTCAGGCACACAGAGAGGGAGAGAGAACTGTGTAAACAGAAACAGGGCTCAACCAGAGCAGCAGCCCACAGGATGGCAGCATAGCAGCTCCAAGTGTTCATCCTGGTTTTGCTTTACTGGGAGCCCAGTGCCTCACAAAAGGGGTGCAACAGCACCAGGGTGAGGTCCTGGTGAAGCCCTGGAGCACATGCCTGTCCCAGTGCTGAGACAGCCTGTGCTCCTGAAGGAAATGTTCCTCCCCTGGCGTCTCCCGAGCTCTAAATCCAAGCTCTGCATGCAGATCCCTCTGCAGAATAGTCCTGTTGAGTAGACAGACCTGAGTTGGCAATTTTCTGCAGCTCAAGGCAGCTCTGTGGCAGGGAGAGCTTTGTTCTCTACATGAGAAGTCTATTCACCCTTCCCTAGAATTCGGGGAAAGAAGGCCAGGCTTTCCTCTGCTCCCTGGACCCAGATTTCTGGTCTGGGGCTGCTCCCAAATCAGTGGGGACTGTTTCCTAGAGCAATGCCAGGCCCAGGCCTTGGAGCCAGCTCACCAGGAGCCGACTGCTGAACTGGATGCTCTTGTTTTACAGCCAATTTCAACCCACGATCATGGGAATTTTCCTCCTTCCAAGCGACCGAGGAAACACTTGGTACGGGTAATTCCCACTTCAGTTTGAGAGGATCTAACCCCCCGTGCCACAGCTTTCTGGCTGCCTAACCAACCCCTCCTGCTTCCCCTCTCAGCTGTCCTGTCACCTGTCAGTCACTGCCTCCCAGAGCCATCCCAGAGCTGGCTGATCAGCACTGTCTGCACACACCAAACCCAGGGAAAAGCATCCCTGGTTCTCCTGCTTCAGACAGTGAAAGGGGGTGGAAAACACAGGAGCCACGAAACCCCCACGCACAACACTCTGTGTGGAGGCTGTGGCAGAACCAGGAGAGGACTCCAAATACCCCCAGCCAGTCTCAGAAGCACAAGGCTGCTCCTCTCCATCCCACAAGCACCCTTTACTTAGTTCCTGAGTTCTCAGAGACTGAGAGGACACTCACTGCCTGCACAGCGTCCAGCAGGGTGGGGAAGGGGGTGATTTGAGCCACCGAGAACCAGCAGCAGGCAGCCTTTTCTTCCCAGGTCCCCATCTTCCCTTTCCTCACCTGTGTTTTCTTTCTTTGCTTCGTTCATGCTCGGAGGGTCCAGCCTTTCCCTTCGCTCAGAGGCAGGCACGGCCACCCTACCTGGGGGAGCTCTGGTGACTCACAGCCACACCCAAGTCATTCCTGCTTTCCACGCCACAGGCAGGGCTGTCTCCCTCTCATCTCTCTGCTCTCACATTCATTCTGGCAGCCAGGGCCTGACCCCAAGGAGGCCAGGAGGGGGGAAGCCTCGCTTTAATTTCAACGGGCTTGGAACAAAGCCTCAACTGCTTGGAGGCGAGGGAGCTTGGGCAGCCGTGGCGTCATTACTCCTGTCTCTGGAGATGCACTTCACCTGCGAGGGAGCTGCTGCTCCTCAGTCACACCTGCGCTCTGGGTCTCTCAAGAGAAAGGCTCCTCCCTGCCTGGAGCACTGGGATCCCTCCCCACTCACACGCTGTGCACACCAGGGCCCCCCAGCTGACTGCTGTCATGTGCCTTTTCTCGCCGAGAGAAGAGGGACAAAGCCACTTGTTCCCATCCCGCCCCCCCAAAGCCAGCCGAAGGCAGCCTTACAGCGTGTGTTTTGAAAGGGCTTGGGCTGCTCCACCTGCAGCCTGTGGAACACCATGGAATAACACCACCTCTTCTATCTTCCAGTAGGCAATGGTACTAAGCTGCCTTTTCAGTTCTCCTCGGTGGGACAGAATCCGCCCGGTGACTTCAGCAAACAGTCTGACGGGAGCCTCTTCACTAAGACCGGTACTAGGAATTGAGTATTCCCCCTTCCTCCTGCCCCTCTTCGAGCTGATAACACACTTAATCCTGTTCCTGCTCCCCCAGAGAAGGCCTGGAGCCATCCTGACTGCCAGTCTCTTAGATACCTGCACACGCTCTACATGAGCAGCTCTGCTGAACCAGGGCAACGGGAGTTTATTCAGGAGCGTTAGCAGCTGTTACAGAGTTTTATCTAGTGAAGAGGTGAAGGGATTTCAAATTTCGTTTGTAATGGGTAGAGACAAATTTGAGATGATTTTAGAGGCGAGAAAGATACCGGGGAATGATGTTCATGGCCATTTGCCCCTCCAGCCTCACCAGTGTCATCCTGAAAGATTAAGAGACACTGAGCACAACCTTAAAAAAAAATAAATATGCAGTAGCTGCCTGTCCTCTTTCACCTGATCCAGAATCCCACACTCACCACCTCATCCTCCTCTTTTCACGAGTTCAAGGGCACCAGAGGTGGAATCCAAGAGCAACAGCACCTGCCAAGGAGAGTCAGGTCTGACTAATTTGCAGATGGAGATGGTGGGGAAAGGCCATTGTCTGATCCCCTGAAACCGGCTGTGATACAGCAGGGCTGGTGTTACTTTTGAGTCAGAACAGAGCTGGTGTGGTAGAAGGGGGTCGGGGCTTATCACACCGCCAGAGGTGCTGTCATGAACCCCAGGCCTCAGCTCTTTGCACTAATTAAACAGCCCAGGGTGCTCTTTGCAAGAGTCAGAATGCTGAGCTTGGGATTCGGCCTGAATTTAATTGGTCTGATTGCATTCCACCTCTCTGCATTCCCCAGACATTTTAATTAGCCAGACTTTCTTTACTCCCTTTTCCTAACTGACTGGGTGGTGGAGTAGGGCTCTGTCTGATGGCTGTTGTGTCCCACCCCAGGAATGGCTGCGTTTCCATGTTAAGCAATGCACTACTAATTATGTGGCACTTCCAGTCCTGCTGCTCATCCTGATGCTGGCCAGGGGACACGGGGGTGGTGGCAGGGACTGATCTGTAACAGGCTGTTTTATGTTGTCACAGCTTATCCTTCAATAGTGAGACATCAGTCTGCAAAGGTGACGCCACAGACATGGAAATCCACTAAACAGTCTGTATTGGTAAGAAACCTCTCCTTGGTGTGAAATCTCCTTGTGCACATCTCCAGCAGGAGAGCTGCCTCTTCTAGGGACACCTGAGATAGGGATGGGTCCTTTGGAAACGGGAAAGGAAAAGCTCCAAGTCAACAGCTCCTGTTAGGGATGCAGACTAACACCCTCCCACACACACACACCTCCCCAGCCCTGGGCTGTGGGGATAATCAATACTGCAAAATGACCTTTAGGAAAGATTTTACCCTGCACAAATACTATAAGCACACACATGCTGCTGTCTGTAGGATTCTCCTCCCTGCAGGGATATTATAAACTCTTAGTAGCCCGTGACATCTACAATGTGTAAATGACACCAAAGACAACCATATAAAAGTATCTTCCTAATTATGTCCTGCAGTGGGCAAAGGCAACATCAAAGATGAGGGGCCAGAAATGACTAGAACATCCCCAAGTCACTCGTTTTACACTGTTAGCACAAACCAGGCAATTACAGGAGGCAGAGGACAGTGATATTTCAGGTCCTGTGATCTCAAATCCACAGGGTTCACAAACAGTTAATGCACTACCACAGAAGCACAAAGTCAATCTATTTTTTCTTAACATCCATTCACACTGTGCTGCATTAAGGTCTTGCATGATCTGAATTAAGATTGTCAAGCTTTTTTCCCGCTCAGATGAAATCTGTTTGGGTTTTTTTTTTTTTTTTTTTGGTTTAATTTCTGGTTCTCCATTTGTGAAAGAGCATTTACTGTTCCATGGAAATAAGACTTGTAAGGAGCAGAGGGTCAAGAATTGGGAGCATTCCCACACTGAAGGAAAGCAGAAGAAACACACAGCAGTTAGAAAGGGGCTGCCTGAGGACTGCGGCTGTATCTGCTCAGTTTTCAAGGCTCCCCAGGAGATGAGTGCCTGGGAAAGGGATGTTCCTGGGCAAACTGAGGAAATCCAGATTGAATGTGCTACAGCAAAAGGTGTCTCCAAGAAACAGCAAAGTTTTGTAACCCCTTCTGTCTTGTGTCTGACCACTGCCTGCCTAGAAAGATCATCAGCTACACCATGGAAGTCAGGGAGGGACCCTTCAGCAGGGACTGGAGGGACAGGACAAGGGGCAATGGCTTCCAGCTGGCAGAGGGCAGGTTTAGGTGGGATATTGGGAAGAGATTCTTTACTCAGAGGGTGGGGAGGCCCTGGCACAGGCTGCCCAGAGAAGCTGTGGCTGCCCCATCCCTGGAAGTGTCCAAGGCCAGGTTGGAGCAACCTGGGATAGTGGAAGGTGTCCCTGCCCCTGGCAGGGGGGAGGAACTGGATGGGCCTTAAGGTCTCTTCCGACCCAACCCAACCCACTGTGTGATTGTCCTGTTTTTGCTCAGATGGGGATTAAGACACCAACCTGTCCCCCCTAATGCTGGTGCTGTACTGGGGCAGTGTGGTCAGGGCAATGGGAGCACTGGTGGACGTGACTAGGGTGGTTTTAGCACCCCCTGCACGACATCCAGGGTGCTCTGCTCCACCAGCACAACCCATGCTCTCCTTAATCCTCCCACAGAGAAAGCCTGGGGAACTTCTCCCACGCAGTCACCAGTTTTTTCTGTCTCACTGCCTCGCTGATGCTCACATCTGTAATGACTGTTTTATTTTTATAACCTCTATTCACCAGCTAGCCCTGAACCCAACAATGGAGCTGATAAATATAAGCATTTAAAAGTACCAGAATAGAAATACGTGCTCTGGACTGCAGTATCTCTGCAGGAGCTTTTATGGTCTATTGGGCCAATAATCTAGCTTTTAAAATAGCCTTAAATGTGTATTTAAGTAATATACATTCTAAAAGGTCTGTAAATATGAATTTTCACAAAGGAGTATTCAGTTTAAGGAGGAATGTCTTTTTAACCCCCAGGAAGTTCTTTTAAATGAAGCCCCCCTCTTCCATATCTTAATTACGCTGGAAATTAAAGCCATAAAGTGAAAAGAATTTCAACAAAAGGGAACATTGAGCAGGAGGTGTGGGGCACTGAGCAGCAAGATGGGCTGGCTTTGCTCTGCCCATCCTTCCTGCTGTTCCTAATATTAAACTAGTGCTGCACAAGAAAGGACCAGTGTGTTTCTGGGAGGTGGCTCCCACATTCTGCACGTGAGATCTGGGCAGTGGTTCAAACCTAAGACAGACTGGGAGTTACAAAACCCAGCTGTTCCTGCTTTCCATGCTCTCTGCTTCAGTGGTGTGAGCATTTTCTCACCCAGGCTGCAGGTTCTGCCTTGGCCAGTGCAGCCAGTGACCACGATAAATAAATAAATGAATTGGCTGTTGTGTTTGCAACCCTCCAGAGCCCACAGGAGGCTGCACAACACACCTTTGCCACGTGTTGCTTGTTGTGATGGTGCAGATACGAGTGAAAATCCAGGGCTGGGGTCCTGATGAGATGAGATACGCTCAGGGACTGCAGGAAAACGAGCTGGAGGGACAGAAACCAGCAATTCCTGTAGGATCTGCCCCTGCCTCTCCACTTGCACAAAGGCTGAGCACTGGGCCCTGCAACAAATGAAAACCACAGCACTGTGTGGGCATTTCCATGCGCAAGAGTTGGGGTTTGGCAGCCAGAGAGCACCAACACACACCTCACAACTGGCGTGACCGCGCACAGCTTCAGGTGTGAAAACTCCCCCGAGTCGTCCGGTTAGGGAGCAGTTAGGACACACTGGCATTCCTCTTCTCCCAGAAACCCCTCATCAAGCCACGAGTCGCGGTCTGAGCTTTCACAGGAGGCACAAGGCTCATTTGGCTCAGGGATGAGGGCCAGGCAAAGCGTGTGTGTGAACGAGGCAGCAAAGCCAACTGCGTTCGGTGGCTCCAGCGCCTCCGGCAGTGAGATGAGGCAGAGGGTCCTCCAGGCCCGAGGTGTTAAGGAGGTTGTCAGGTGTGAGTGGTTGGGCTGCCCAGGAGGGTGAGAGGTGTAGGTGGCCAGCGAAAGGAGGTAGGTCAAACTCACATGCCCCAAATTCTCCATTGCAGTCACATTACCGCCCCTTTTACGTCAACAAAGGCAATGGAGCCACTTCCAACGAGGCACCTTGATCCCTGAAGATTTAGGGAAGAGCTGGCAGCACTTGGAGTGAAGACTCAGCTGCGGATTTTCATGGATGTACCTGCTACTATATTAACCTTACTGCTCTAATCTCTGCCAGGGAGAGGGAAGGTGCAGAAGGGAATAGCCTTTTCTGGAGGAAACAAGGACTTTTTTTTTTTTTTTTTTTTCTCCAAATCCCCCGATTGCCTTGAAAGCTCCGCAGGCCTTAACAACGTAACCCCCTCCTCTGCTGTCCCCTCCTCGTTCCCTCCCTGTTCCCTTCGCTGCCCTGCCTCTCCTGGGAAGCATGCATGCTTGGGTAGCACCCCCTGCCAAACCCCTTGTGTCCCCTTTGTCCTGAGTGTGTTTTTAGGAGCTGTTCAAATCCCGGTGAAGGTCCCAAGCTTGGGGAGCCCAAAGCTCTGCCCAGAATGGAGAGGTCCCAGCCAGCCACTGGGAGCAGTGACAGGCTAAAAGCTCTTCCCGTGCCTCTTCTCCCCTGTCAGCCCCCCTCTTTCGGGGACAGCCAGCTCTCACTGGGGGCAGGTCCAGCACTGCCACCTCCCTGGGTCGCTGCAGGTCCCACCACGCTTCCTCGGGGTCCTCCATCAGCTCAGCTCTGCTCCTTGCCTGCCAAAAAGCCACGACAGGATCTCTGCAGAGCTGCTGCAGCCCAAGGCCGGCTGCTGGTGGAGGGCAGAGAGGCTTTCCATGCCATCAAAGTGCCCCTCCAGCCACCTTTTCAAATTAAGAAATAAAAAGAAAATCCATCCTGCTAATACAAGATTGATTAGATGCCATAGGTGTTGGGTGCTTTTCTGTTTTCCAGTGGTTTTCCTTAATTCCCCTAAACCAAAATTGATTTATATTCTGTAGTTCGGGTATTTTATTTTATTTTTTTTTCCCTTCAGTGGGCAATGAGAATTAGTCCCGTGGCTTTTTTGCTCGGGATAATATTTTTCATTTGTCCCCTGGACAGATGAGTCCCATCAGCCTGCAAAGCAGCCAGGGCTGGTTAAGCATTCCATGATCTCCCTGAGATGATTTTCCCTCTCCATGGACAGGCTGAGGGGTTGTATCCATGCTGTGCAAAACCCTTCCCCGGGTCAGTCAGTGGGAGCAGGTGGCCCATGGCAGGGTCAGGGCCCTCCAACCTTGAGAACCAAGACCTAACAGCTGCTTTTCATGGCTTGCTCTGTTCAGGCAGGTTTTGGAATGGCTTCCCCCCCGCCTCCCTTTCCTGCCCCCCAAATGCCTACAGCACCTTGCTGAGAGAGGTCCCACCTGTCACATTCCCTGAAGATTATTTTCTGGCTAATCCCTGGGCAAAGATCCTGCTTTTTAATGTAACACCTCGTACAAAACTTCTGAGGCTGAACGGTGGTCGCTCCAGAGGACTTGAAAATGTCACTTTATCATTTTCTCTTTTTTTTTTTTCGGCCTTAATGACCAGAGGGGGAAGGGGCTGGTGTGGTAGGGCAGGATGTGAAGAAAGGGAAACTGGGACAGAGTGGCTTGGAAAAGCCCTGAAGGGTTTGAGTATGTGTGTGAAAGGAGAAAACGAGCCCCCTCCAGGTCGTGCTGGTTTGCCCCTGAGCAGGTTCTAGTAATCACTTGGGTTCCAGTAACCTCCTTTTTATGTTCCAAAACGTGCCCGTGATCCCTCCTCCTCCTCCTCCTCCTCCAAAACTTGGATGTTAAAATCCCCCCTTCCTCGCTGCCCTGGAGAAGGCTCTGTGGTGCCAGCTGGGCACTGCCCTTGTGACCAGCCCGAGGACACAAACCTCCCTTCCCTCCTGCTGTCCCCTGCCCTGCCCCACCTCTGCAGCCCCCACAGCCCTGTTTGCTGCCCCGTCCCCTCCTCCAGGGCCTCACAGACCTTGCACACACAGCTTTTCCCAGCGAGTGGAGCCGCTCCTGGGAGGATGCCAGGTCCCCCCCTTCCAGCCCTGCTGGTGTCCCCCAGCCCCTGGCCCTGCCAGAGGAGCACAGTGGCACCTCTCAGCCCCCGGGGGATCTGTCAGAGAGGCTTCAGGTGTATTGTGCATGAACTGTTTTTATCGTGTTTGTCTTGATCAGCAAAGCAAGAGGAATTCCAGCTCCTCAGACAGGACACGGCTGCGCTGATGTAAATGAGGCCCTTCCCGTGTGCAACACGCACTGCAGAAATAAAGGAGAGAGCTCCATGTCTGACCAAAACTCACTGAGGTCTGGCTTTGGTGTCTGTGTGTTTGTAAGAGTCTCGGTGAGGCTGAAGGCACATTCTTGATGTGGGCAACGGGTATGGAAAGCCCGTTTTGTTTTTTTTTTTTTCCCCAGCTTTTTCGCTGCTTTTAGGGGATGTTTTAAGTCAAGGTCAGAGAAAATTCCCACGTCCTTGAAGGTCAAAGCTGGTGACTGGACTTCTAATACAATACCTTGAGACCACCCTGCCCAACTGGGTCAGTTCCCAAACACTGGTGCCACTCCAATCCCTTCCTGCAAAGGCATTTGGGGAAACCCCTGCCAGAGTTACACCTCAGCAATTCCCGCTGGAGAAAAACACTTGTTCACATAGGCACTGGCCAAAATCAGACTGTGAGGGGACATGCTGAGCTGGGGCACTGTTTTGCCCCAGCACAGACCCAAATCTCCCCATGAGGTTGGTTCTGGGCACCACTGGGACCCTACACCCTCTTAAACCCTCTGGGGACCTCTGGTTCTGCACAGCTCTAATGTCTTGCCTACATTATGGCTTCTCCTGCCTCTGAGGGAGAGAGTTAAACCCTTTTGGGCTGCTAAAGATTCAGATTCCAGGCCAGACACACCCTCACAGCTGCCTAAAAGAGCAGTTGTACATATCAACCTGTGGGGACGAGAGCAGAAGCCAGTGAGGATTGTTCATTTACCCCAGACAGACTGAGGCAGGGAGCTTTCCAGAGGATGACTGGCATATTTTATCTCCCAGGTACTAGATGCCAGCTGTTTTTCCCCAGACTCATTCCTGAAGAGCAAGGATGCCACCAATTCACTCGAGAAGCCAGTAAATCCTTCTTGTTTACCCCACATGGGAGTTGGCACAGAGGAGAGCTCAGCTCTTCCCCATCAATTCCACTCACTGCCTCCATTACTGTTATTACTGTGATTAAAAAGCAATCAAACAGAAATCTCCTTCCTGTCCTGAAACTGCTGCAGAACATCTCAGTTCCACCGTTTAAGCATGAGAAGAGCAAGTTACAAGCACGCCCTGCACTCCTGGGCTGGGTGACACGGGAAAATAATAATGGGGCTCATCCCCTGAGCAGTCAGAGGCAGTGAGCAGTGTGGGGATGGAGTAATGAACCTCAGAGCTGCAGGGCTGCCTCGTGCCTGCTCTGGGGATCCAGGCAGAGCAGCTCCAGACATGCTGGAATGAACTTCACGGCCTGCTCTGAGCTCAGCACCACTGCACACCCAGCTCAGAGGGACAGGATGGCTCCTCTCCCTCTGCTCAGGCAGAATGGAGGGATCTTGCTCAGGCATCAGCTCTTCGTCCCAGGAACATCCCTGAGAGAGGGTGGACAAACACTGGCACAGGTTGCCCAGAGAAGCCATGGATGCCCCATCCTTAAAAACATTCAAGGTCGGGTGGGTCTGGGGCTCTGAGCATCCTGGGCTGGCTGTGGGGCTGGTCCCAGGGCAGGAGGTGGCTCTGGGGCTGGTCCCAGGGTCTATCCCAGGGCAGGAGGAGGCTCCATGGACAGTCCCAGAGTCTATCCCAGGAAGGAGGAGGCTCCATGGACAGTCTCAGGGTCTACCCCAGGGCAGGAGGAGGCTCCATGGATGATCCCAAGGTCTATCCCAGGGCAGGAGGAGGCTCCATGGACGATCCCAAGGTCTATCCCAGGGCAGGAGGAGGCTCCATGGATAGTCCCAGGATCTATCCCAGGGCAGGAGGAGGCTCCATGGACAGTCCCAGGATCTATCCCAGGAAGGAGGAGGCTCCATGGACAGTCCCAGAGTCTATCCCAGGGCAGGAGGAGGCTCCATGGACGATCCCAGAGTCTATCCCAGGGCAGGAGGCGGCTCCCGGCCGGTCCTGCCGGCAGGTGTCAGCGCTCCGCCGCTCCATCGCTGCNCAGTGCCAGGGTCTATCCCAGGGCAGGAGGAGGCTCCATGGACAGTCCCAGGATCTATCCCAGGAAGGAGGAGGCTCCATGGACAGTCCCAGAGTCTATCCCAGGGCAGGAGGAGGCTCCATGGACGATCCCAGAGTCTATCCCAGGGCAGGAGGCGGCTCCCGGCCGGTCCTGCCGGCAGGTGTCAGCGCTCCGCCGCTCCATCGCTGCCGGGACTGTTTCCATGAATTTCCATGAATCGCCGCCCGTCTGACCGCAACCATCGCCTTCTGCCCCCAGAAATGAGCGACTCCGACTGTCACACGGGTAACAGCGAGTCTGTCCTCGGTCCTTCCATATTTATAATCCCGGGCTTCCAAACTGGAACGGTGCCCGAGGGAAATGTCAATAACGCAGGGACAGACCCACTCCTTGGGCGTGAATTCCCTGCAATTTCCAGCTGAGAATCAAGGCAGCCACCTCCAAAATATTCCCCTCTAAGAATCCCTTCAGCTCACTCGACTTCTGTCACCAAATGAGCGACTCCGACTGTCACACGGGTAACAGCGAGTCTGTCCTCGGTCCTTCCATATTTATAATCCCGGGCTTCCAAACTGGAACGGTGCCCGAGGGAAATGTCAATAACGCAGGGACAGACCCACTCCTTGGGCGTGAATTCCCTGCAATTTCCAGCTGAGAATCAAGGCAGCCACCTCCAAAATATTCCCCTCTAAGAATCCCTTCAGCTCACTCGACTTCTGTCACCAGAGCAACACAGGCCACCCGTTTATCTTTGTACCTATTGCCTATAAAGTTTTAAAATGAACAATTCTTCAGGGGCATAAACAAGAATTACAAAATCTAATTGCTTGTGAACCTTTGCATTTTGGTAATATATTATAATGACATAAATTTGCCACTCTCTTGCACAAAGATAACGCAGAGATAAAGTGTTTGAATTTGCTAATTAGCAGGCATAAAATACAGGGACGTGTTCTTAATGAAACTATTGGGATGTTCAGTCAAAGGCTATGATAGCTCCTGAATTTTCATTGCCAAGAATCTGATCTTTAGACTTTTAACTTGTCAGGCTACAGACCTTGATATAGCTCCTCATAGGTTAATATTTCCCTCAGCATTTAAGGCAGATAAAACATGCATGGGTAGCTGTGGTAATTAATTTGCACATTTTAGTGCTTTTAAACTACTAATCTTACACACCTCCAGCAACCACATATCTGGTCCTGGTACACTGGCCACGGGCTGTTAGGCAAAGCTTCTTATATATGGGAGTAATGAAGGATAAACGTTTTGTCCTTTCTATTTCTTGTTGTTGCTGGATCTTCAGCGTTTTGTAAACGTGAGTTTTCAGCACTTTCTCCCTGAGAAGGTGGGTGAGCGTGGCCTGCAGCCCCTCAGCAGCAGACAGAGGCACAGACCAAAGGGAGCAGCTTCCCTGGCACTGCCAATCCTGAGTCCTGGGCTCCTGGCTGTGTTTCAGGGAGGATTTACAGCAGATTCTGTCAAACTCTGCCTCAGACTGTTTGTGGGCTCTGACAGAGCCTGACACCAGGTACTTTATGACAATGATACCCAGTCTGCCTTGGGCTGCAGCATTGGACAATCTTCCCGTGGCTGGCACCCTAAACCTTGTTAACCTGACTTTGATGAGCTCTAGGAAGAGCTTGCCAAGTCCTAGATGCCCCCAAGTCCTGCTGAAGCTGGGGTGGGCTACCCCAAGGCACCAGGAGGAGAGTCTGCTTTGCTGTCAGGAGCTGCTCATCAACTCCTGCATCCCCATCAGCTCGCACTGATTCCATCAAACAGCTCAGCACCAGAGCTGCCTGTAAACTGCTTTTTAAACTCTGCAACTCACGTGCCACAGGACAGCTGCCTTGGTTCTACAGGGACACTCACGGAAGGTCTTTCTGTGGGATCGGGATCCTACACACAAACCCATCTCAAACCCCCCAGCAAGAGCGGCAGCGCTCAGGGGTGCAGCCCTGCCTCTCCCTGCTCCAGCAGTTTGACAGACCCCATTACCTTTTCACGTGCCATTTGGCTGCTGTCAGAAGCAAGAAAGCTTCTTAACAGGGAAACCTTTAAAGGCCACAGCCTGCCCATGTGTGCTCTTTACGTGGAGCTTCCTTCAAAGAAAAGATTTACTTCGCATTTTCTCCTCCTGCTCGGGACCTCCAGGGGACGATAGTTCCACAGCCGTGCTCTCCTGCCTGCTTATGGATTCTGTGAGTACTTTCCCACTGCAAATCCTGGAGGATTTAATATCCACTCTGTAATCTACTGGCACCAACAGGCATTATCTAACTAAACCTTAAATTGAAAATGCTAGTCTTTTCATTTTCCCCGAGCCGTGGTGAAAAAGGCAGGCTCTCGGAGTCCGGTGTAATTTAGTCTCACTCTAATTAAAATACACCAGTCAGCTCTCCCTGGCACCACACTCAGCTGGCTGCTGCTGTGAGTGTCAAAGGCATGTCAGGACGTGTGTGGAGCTGGCAGAGGGGACAGCAGTGCCCCAGCTCTGCAGCCCGACTCTGCTTTATCAGACCCGCTCTATCCTGTCTCCCCACACGGCTGGAGCAGCACAGGCTGGATTCTATCCCCTGTTTTGTTCTCAGCACTCAAGTGTTGGCTCTGCTGGGGCCTAGCCTTGTCACTGAGGGCATCCAGCTCCTCGTCCCAAGCCATTCCCAAAGGTCAGCGTTAAGGAAACCATTCAGAGTTTGTTTCTGTAAGCAATGGGAACTGATCCCTGTCCCCAAAGCCACCCTCAGTTCCCAGGCATCAGATGGCAACCAGAGTGGCTCCCTGGCTGTCCAAGCAACCACCCAGCACTGGGCTGGTGACCAGGAGTATTCATTTATGGTTCTCAATTTTAGTAGAAAAAGATAAAAAGCCTCAGTCCCAGTCAAGGCTGTTGTAGGTATCGGGTTTCCACATGGCTGGGGTATAGATCCTGCTCTGCAATAATCAATCCCCCTGACACACAGCAAATGGGAAATGGAAACTTTGCGGGGGGAAATCAGTCAGGAGGTGCAAGAACAAAGGCAGTGTTGGAGTGAACTGCAGAGCAAGTCCAGCTGGTTCAGGAGCCCATCTGACAGTAGCAGCTGCTCCGTGGAACACACCAGGAGACAGATGTGGGTTAAACTGCCTTTAGGGAGAGCTATTTCCTTGTGACCCCATCCGTTAGTACTTAGCTTATGTCCTTAATTAATACCACTTCTAGTATTTTTAAATCCTGTTAACTGCACACCTGATGTGGCTCCCTGTCAGCAGAGCAGCTGAGCATCAGCACCTCTGGTGCATTTATCTTCCCAACACTTCCAGCAAATGTGAATCCCCATTTCACCACCACAGGGAACAGAAGCAGAGAGAGGCTGAGATCTGCTCAGGGTCAGAAGAGTAGTTTGTGGCAAGGCAGGAACTTGAGGTCTAACCTTCAGCCAGGAGGGGATTATTTCCCTCCAGTATATTCTAATCCCATTTTGGATCCCACTCGCCCCTCGGCTCAGGACTGTGGGCAAAGAGTTCTGCACAGCAAAGCTTTAAGAACAACATGTTGTGCAGACATTTTAGCACATTTGAGAACCACCTGGCACATTAAAGGTGTTATTAGTGCAGGGAACACAGGGTCACAGCACGGCTCCACCTCCCAGCTGGGAAGCCTGAAGGCATCATGGAATCATGGAATGGTTTTGGGTTGGAAAGGGCCTTAAAGATCATCCAGTTCCACCCCCCTGCCGTGGGCAGGGGCACCTCCCACCAGACCAGGTTGCAATGCTTTGGAAAGGGTGGAAAGATGGAATAACACACATGATAAAAGAAGTAGAGGAACCTAAGCAGAATAACGTATTTTTTTTTTTGGGGGGGGG